>VXBQ01016386.1:73084-95739 GCA_013400175.1 Phainopepla nitens
AAGGGAGAAGGGAAGGGAGAAGGGAAGGGAGAAGGGAAGGGAGAAGGGAAGGGAGAAGGGAAGGGAGAAGGGAAGGGAGAAGGGAAGGGGCCCGCTCCCCCTGGCGGCGGCCCCGCTCGTTTCCGCTGCCCCAGCGCTCACTTCTCCCACATCACCGCTTTAGATGTAGGATGGTTTCCTGCTCTCGAGTTCAGCCAGGGAAATGCAGGAACGTCTCGCGAAGCAAACAGTCGCTCTCGTGCAGCCGAAGTCGGCGTTTGCTCAGGGACCTCTCCCCAGCCGAGGATTGCTCTTGCAGTTTGCTCTGGAGGAAGCACTTCCTGAAATAGTCACAGATTTCCTGTAGTGTTTTCCATAACCATTCGTGTGTCCCTACCAAACTGCTTTTGCAAGTCTTGTGTCCATTCAGTGGAAAACTCAGCATATTTATTCTTTTGTGGCGGGTCAACGCCAATGGTCCATACAAAATACACCTACCCAGCTTTTTCTTGTGTAAAATACATATGTACCTGTGTGTGCACACAGGGAGTTTTCTATCCAGAAGACTGCCCTGCCAGGACCGCATATGCCTTTATAGGACTGTAGTTTAAATAAGTACTTTTATTCATATACCTACAAATTTATATCCAATACTTAGTAATTGTTTTGATAAATTTAGGAGTCCTTAAGTATTAGCCGTATTCTTTTTTTTTTCTGTAGCTTGGATGTTTTTTAAATATATAAATGCATTAGACTGTAGACTGTTTGCTTTTCTTATAAACTCAGCACAAAGCACCAAATGTCCAAATAATCATGAATATGTGTTGGGGGAACAGCTGGTGCTTCTAAACAACTCTTTTTAATATGACTTTATTTCTTTGCCTTCAATTAATAGTTTGGTTTTTCTTCCCTAAAGAATTTCTGTTATCGGTACTATGCCAGTGGTATAGGCTAAAGGATGCAACAGAATGCTTTGGGCTGCACCCTCACCTGCTTGCACTGAAATTCATCTGCAGTAATGCTTCTGAAAATAAAGGAATTGTTTTTTCTTGTCTAGAACAACTGAGAACTCAGATTGTCTCATACTCTGATATGCCTTGGTTTAATGTGCCAGGCAAAACTTAAGCAAAGTTCTTAAATGCTTTGAAGTGTTAAAGAAATTCTCTGATTTTTCTTTTAAACTTGTAAAGTAATGTCACACCCTTTTCAGGGGGTCATGAATGTGTCACCAAAGCCACATAAATACATTGTCATGGATTTTTCTATTCAGGAAAACAAAAGTTGTCTTGTAAACTCCCTTAGAGCTTTGTTTGTGTTTTGTCTGTTTTTTTTTTTTATGGGGGGGTAAGCTAATTCTGTTTTGTTTTGTTGTTTTGCTTTAGCTAAAAAACTAGGAATTACTGATGTGCCAGCTGAGGTCGTGACTTTTATTTCCCATGCAACACAGAACAGATTAAGAGCAGTGCTAGAGAAGGTGACAGTGATAACCCAGCACCGGATGGAGTCATACAAGGTAAGTGTGCCCAGAACAGGTTTGTGTTCCCAGCACAGCCACCCTCTGCTTCGTGCTGCAGAGTTCCCTGCCCTGCAGCTTTGTCTGCTCAGCAAACACCCTGCTGGCACGGTGGGTCTGCCTGCCAGCTCCTCTCTGGGGGACTTTGGGTGTAGAGTTGTTACTGTCTTTCTGTGCTGAACTGTCTGGCATGGAGCACGTGCTAAGCTGTTTCTGCTCGGGGGCTGTGGCTAAGACCTGATTCCTGATTTGTCCAGGGTTTCCAGGAATTGGATCCAAATTGCTTTGGTGTTTAGGAATCTACAGTAACTTTTCTAGATGTGAGAAATATTAATATTTTATAAGAACTGCCAATATATACCTTAGCAACTAAAGAATTCAGCTGTAAATTCTTCACTGTAATTAAACATGGGTTTCTATTAAAAAAAATTTTAAAGGTAAAATGCTGCATTTTTTTTTGTTAATGATTATATTCCTGAAGAAAACTGAAATAATTCTGATATCTCAAACCAGGGGGAAATTTTAATAAAGATCTACAAATCAGTTTGAAATTCAAATGAATCAAAGATCTTTATTGACATATTTGAAATATCTTTCCCAGTAGAAGTAAGATGCTTGTTAGTTATTATAATTGTTAAACTGGTGTCAAAGGAAGATGGCAGTAACTAGTTGTGTGTTGTCTAAGCTGTGTTTAGATTTCTTTAGCATATGTATAGATTGATTAGCTCTGGTTTAGTTTGTTCTTTGGTTTTTTGGTGTACTTTTTTGTATTCCTGGAGTGACAGTCTAGTCAGCCAGCTTTGGACTGTTTCCCAAACCTGGGGACCTCATGACGTATGTCATGGTTGGACTAATTCTATGTGATATTTGCAAAAATAATAATCTCTGGGATCTGTGACTGTAATCAACATCATTGTGATAGAAAAATGGATGAAAAAATAAAGGCCGCTCTTCCTGGCTGTTACCTACACTTAGATCTTTCATTGCAATTGATGGATATATTCTGCTTTATTAGATTAAAAGTAAAACATCCTTGGTTTTTTCGGTATTCTTTGTCATCTTCAGAAGTGTTAAATCCCTCCTTCCTTCTCTCTAGGATGGTGTCTGAGAAGAAAGCAGTTTGCTTAGTCCATGTTAAGCCAAAGAAGCATTTAGAACAATGTCTTAAAAGATCCTTAGGAAAAAAATAGTGTTGTCTCTGAAATGTAGCATTGTCATTGTATTCTGTATTTCTCTTGATTAATGCTATTCTTTGATTTCATAGCATGATAGTCAGAAAGGAAAACATGAAGTAGGTAAATGGAATGAAAGTAATGTGGATAACTTATTTTTCTGACTGACATTCTTAGTGTTCACTATGTGATGGCTCATGCCATAAACTCTTCTGGTTGCTGTGTGCTAGGAAAACTTGGATGCTCCTCGTTGTCATAAGCTTCTATTTCAGTTGGAGAGGCTTATTTTCAACTGAGTTTTTAGCCTCAACACTTTTAGAATGCTGCATCTTGAGAAAGTCTGTTACTAGTTCAAGATTAGTACCAATGCAGGAATTGTAGGTTATGAGCCTGCTTATAAACTATAGCTAGGATTATTCAGTAATAAAGTTAAGCATTTTCAATGTTCTCCCTCATTGAGTCAACTGGTTTTACTTTTTTTAACTCTTTCATGTATCTGGTGCTAATAAATCAATCCTTGTTTTTTTAAAATTGCTGAGATATTAATTAAATTATCAGATTCTCGCTGCATTATTAACCATAGGCTGGCTTCATTGCCCCGAGCCTAAAAATTAATCATTTTCTTTTTATTACTAGTACAATGGAAAGATTTTAATGTGTAACACCCACAGTCTTTAGGTGCATGGTGTTGAGAAGGTGCCTGTTTTCTAAAGGCCTGTCCCTATTTCACAGGATGATGAATGGTACGAGCAAGCCACAGATGTCCGATCACAGCTCAAGTTCTTTGAACAGTTGGAGCGTTTGGAAAAGCAAAGGAAAGATGAACAAGAGAGGGAAATCTTGCTGAAGGCTGCCAAGGTATCACTTCTACTGTTTTTTTAACTACTTAACAATCCATAGCTTTCAAACATTTAATTTTGTGATGTGTTTCATAAGCGCACTTTGTTTCTTACAATAAGGAAGGTGCTGTTTGGGACATCACACTTTGAACTCGTGAGTCAGGCTCTGACCTGTGCTGACTCCAGACCCACCTGCCTGGGATGCCTCTGTCTTCTCAACATACAGCTCCAAATTTGATGAGTTCTTGGGAATACAGGAGACAGTGGCTAACACTTTCAAAATAATTCTGTGAAATCATTTCTACAATTGCCTTTGAAATTTAATAGATGCCAAGGATTTCTGTGCCACTGGAGAATCACAGCCTACACTTCTAGTTTTTAAACAAGTTCAATAAATTCTGATAAATTTTTTAGAGGTTTTTTACTTCTTAGGTTTTTAGACTTTGTTTTTAAGCAGTTTTGTTCATTTGTTCATCTTCATTTCAATGTGTTCCAGTCACTTCTGTGTAACTGCAGTGTTTGATTGATTCATGCCCATCTTCAGTTAACTGCCAGTTCTCAGGACTTGTTCCTGTGTAACTTTAATTCCAGAGACTGGGTGTACATGGTGCAATAGAACAGACTCAGATAGTATTGTTTCAAAAGCACATAGGTTTACATGAGTCCTGTTTGTAACTGTAAATTTAATCATATAAATCATATCTAACTGCAAAAAAGTTTATCCCTTAGTTATCCCATTTTTAATTGTATGTGAATCTTCACTATGTTATTTAGTGTATATTCTGAAGAGATTATACAGAACAACTCAAAGTTCAGTTGTGACACAGCCCCCTGATGTTATGCCATTAATATTCACAAATTGAGAGATTTAAATAAAAACAATCCCAAGCCTTGCTTTTTTAGAAATCTGTTTCTCAATTAGGCTACTTTAATTTGTCCTGTTTGTACTCTTAATTTATAATTGTTCACTTTATTAAACTTTCCACGAATTTTTACACAACATAGATACTCTTTAAATGTTTTGATGAAAACATATTTGCTGTTTTCATTCTTAATTCTTATTTATTAAAAATAAAGAAATGCTTCTTTATTTTTTTTATTCTGTTTTCTCCATTCAGTGACTACATCTTGGTGAATCATTTTCTGTGTATCCTGCTGTTTCTTAGTTATGTTGGTCATTTTTTTAATGGACATTGAGAAACATGCAGTAGTTTGTAGTCCTCAGTTCAGAAATGTTTGCATGACTGCACAAAACCTTATGCAGGCTGGACTGAGATTGGGTTAGAGGACCTCCTGGTGTTCCTTCCAACTGAATTCCTTCATGAATTGATATTCTGTGTTTTGGACAGGGTTTTTTTTTGTTGTTGTTTTAGTCGTGGATAATGTAAAGTCCTGTGAAGTCTGAATTTAGGAAATAAATACATGATCATCAAGTTTGATTCCTAAAAAATACAGGATGAGCAAATGAAAGAATTCTGCAACAAAAAAAAGAGTGAAATAATCCCCTAATTTATTTGAAAAAATTACCTTAATGATTGAGTGCATACTTCATAACCAGGAGACAGCTTTGAAGAAATACCTGGTATACTATAAAAATATATGAAGGTGAAAAATAAATGGAGGTGTTAAAAATCCAAAAGCAAAGCACAGAGCAGCCATCAGCAGTACTGATTTATCAGTATTAATGTTTAGAGACAGAAGTAGAGGACACTGTGGACCCTTGAAGGTGCTTGTGCAATGCTGTGGTTTAAGTGTAAAAGCCAGTTTGGAACTGAGCTTGCTTTGTTTAGCTGCTGCTCCCCAGTCTGTTCTGATGGATGGGTGACCTGTTGCAAGGTTTATGTAGGACATGGTTTGGCAAAACATGGTCAGATTACAATTTTTTTATTCTAAATAATAGATTTTACATTATTTCCTTAGATTCTCAGGTGCTGCTCAAATGCAAAAGCACCTGTGCATGAACAGTGATATTTGTTGGGGTCTTTATTCTGAATTAGTGTGTACTAATTCCTTACCCAGGATTTTGGTAGTTTCTGTATGAGCATGCCTTGTTGTCTGAGGAGATCTCAGCCCTTGTGGGAAGCATGCAGTCATTGTAATGAAATGGACCCAGCTGAAATCTGCCCCAGCTGCCTGGTGAAGTGATACCCATCAGTACTCACTTCTCTCTGTCTGTGGCCTGGTGATATTTGTGTCTGCAGAGGGGGAGATCCTTAAGCTGGCTCTGGAGACTCAAATACCCACCATGCAAAGAGCTTGTTCAACCCCAGTCACAGCACCTTTGTCACCTTGACACTGTTGTTAAAATATAACAAACTTCGGGTTCAGAGTGAAATTTCTGATTCAGTTTTCCTTGCTACAGATGCCTAAATCTAAAAATCATATTTATTTATAACTGCAGCTTCTTAATGTGCCTTTTAGAGAAATAGCATGATCTTTTAGTGTGGAAATGTTTTGACAGGTTATTGTGCAACATGTTTTTAATGTTACTCAGCAGAACCATTTTAGTGAAAGTTTCAAAGCTTCCTGCTGGTGGTACCTCATCTACTGTCTGGTATGGAAGAGCATAAAGAGGTTGAACTTCTGCAGTGAAAACTTTTTTTTAATTATTTACACTTTGGAGCCTTCTTAACAGCCAAAGTCCAGGTTTTGATGAAAAATTAGATAGTGAAGGAAATGTTTTGGGCATTGAAGCAGATAGTGTTAAATGATCTACTTAGGATAATCAATGGAGAAGGTAATGGAAAATGAAGGAGTAGGTTTAAATCAAAAGGGAAGCAGCATGAGTCTTTGGGAAGCCTTGGTACTGATCTGGTAATTTAGCACTACAGTTCAGTAAGGGGTAAAATGGAGAAAAAAAAAAGGTAAATGATGGCCAAAGAAAGTGTCAGATTTGCAGTTTTTTGTTGTTTTGGGTGGTGGGTGGGTTTCTTTAGGAGGAGAAAGGAAAATATTTGACACAAGTGTTCTGGTTGATCTGCAACTGTAATTTCAGTTGTTACAGTAGGAATTATTGCAAAATTTGTAAGCACTCAGATGGGCTTGGTTTTGCTTCAGGAAATATTTTTGGGAGAAGGAGAGATCAAATCAGATGAGAAGGTAGAAGGAAAACAAAGTTAGGTTTCAAAAAAATACAATTTTTGACATTCTAAGAAAAGTCACTGAAGTTAAAAATAGCTGTGGTGCTACATGAGTGCCTTTGAAACAAAATAGCAGTATTATTTTGCTTGTTAAATGACAAAATTTTACAAAATCTTATGCCTCATGCCTGGAAAATACTTGAGAAATAGAAACTTCATATCACAAGCTGAGAAGCATCGTGAGTGATGTTCTCATTCCAGTGAGATATTTCGGGGGAAGACAAACTTGACAGGAAAAGAAAACTCATGGTATGCTGTAGTAGCAATGCAACATACAATTTCTTTTACATTAAAAATCTAAAAATTGAAACTACTGCTATGCTGTTTCAGGAGCCAGAATGACCTCCTGCATCTCAGGGATCCTGCATCATATTCCACAGCAGTCCATAACCTTCCCCAGTGTTTCAGAGTGCTCCACAACATTCCAAAATGTTCCACGGGGTTCCCATACCAGCCTTGCACATCTGGCCCAAAGCTTTTCTCTAATTTACTTCCTAGTAACTGTTTTTATTATAGAAATGTTTAAAGGCATCTTGGTCCCCAAGCTGTGAGACCCAGTCACCTCCCGCTGCTGGAAGAGCTCCTGTCTCAAGCCCCCCAAAAACGTGGTGTGTCAAAAAGAGAAGCTCTGCAGGGAGGGACTGAGCTGCCTTGCTTGTCACTGGTTTTGGGTTTCCTTCCTGACATGAGCATCACAGGTGAAAAAAAACGGCACAAGGAGGGACCATCTTGTGTGTAAACACATATGTAGAGCAGTCTCTTTAAAGGAAATATTTGGGAGAGTCAGCTCCTGGTCCTGCTTTGTTTTGCAACAAGAGCCACTGGCTGTTGTTGCCAGGTGTGTGCAGAAGCAGACATCCTCCCTGGGCCTTTGGGGATGGTACAGGCAGCACTGAGAGAGTTTTAAGGCTGCAGAAAGGTCAAAAGCCAGACTAAAATCACTTCAGTGATTTACCTTTACATTTGACATGGTGTGTCTCGTAAGGATTTTCTAAAACAAACCAACCAAAAAACAACCAAACAAACCAACAAAAAACCAGACCCAAACCAAACCCAACAAAGCACTGGTCTTATTATAGTAAATCTGTGTTCTTGCTGCTTTCATAGCTATTTCCAAAACCTGGAAAATGTAGGTGGTGTCTGTCAAGTTGAATGAAGTTCTGGTTCTGAGCTAATAATGGAAATATTTTTGGCAGCAGAAGGAGTAGGAGGTTGTATCTGATTTGTTGTTGCATTGTTGTTTTTGTTTCTGAATTGTTTTTTGGAGAGAATGGTGACAGTAAAGAGTTACAGCTTGAGGTTGTCCTGGCTCTCAGAAAATGAATGGATCATACTTCTATGCCATCATCTATGATAAAGTGTGTCACATTAAAATTAGTGTGTTAATTGATCTGCTCAAACTGGCTGAATGCTGTGTATTTTATTATAAAATTAATGTTGAAATTTAATTTCCAATATATGCATTAGGTAAGTCTATTATTTTGAGTGTTATATATTAGTAGCAGAAGTCTCTTGAGTTCTGGGATCTTAAATACAACTATCACAAGAGTAAGATGTGTTCTGTAAAAAGAAAATTTACATAAGTAAATGGAAAATTATGTTTAGAGTTGTTTGTAAAGTTGATTAGCATTTATGGGTGATTGGTTAGTACTCTAGGCTGAAGGGCTTTTTTATTGGAGAGATCACTGAAATTTGCTGCTGCAGATTTCCTTCCACATGTGAGCTGTGATGGCTTGGAGGGGCTACTCCCTGAGTCTGAGATGGGTTCAGCTGTCATTCCTTTTAATCCTTTCCCTCTCTTCTGGGAGCAGTGGATTCAATGCAGCCTGCTGTCTGCATGAGCACTTGGAATTCACTTCTGATGAGAGCAGAGCAAAATGGGAATTATTGTGTTGAGATAATTTCCTGAATTTTTAGGAATTTGTTACTGCAATTTTAATGATTTTAATATAAATCATTTTTCAGACCTGTGCTTTTGCATTCCACCTCACCGTGGTCGTAGCACTGAGCAGCGTTTTACCCTCAGCTATGATGCTTTTAACTTTCACTTTTTATTAACAAAGCTAATGTGAAAGCAAAGTGTTTCATGTTGCCAATTTAATTTCTTTAATTAAAAGTGAAAGTTATAAGCTGGTACAGCCGTGGGTGAAGTTCTAATGTCATCAATAGGGAAAAATAGGTTTAAAATTGAAACTGTTGGCACAGCAGTGGCTCTCATAGTACAGCACCAGCAGTTGTGACTCTTAACATTATTTCATGAAAAAAGATGAATTTGAGGCAATAAAGACCCCCAGTGTATATATTAGTAGGGGGCAGTAGAGCTGCAAGTGCCTTAGCTGGGATCAGATGTAGCTAAATGCAGGACAGACCCTGTGAAACATTTCCCAACACAGCCTAACAAGCTGTGGCTTTAAAGTCCTTACAAATCTAAACAGAAAATTTATTTTTGTTAGTGGATCAAAAATTTAGCAACAGTGACGTTAATCATCAAGCAAAGTATTGAATAATTATGGTAATGAAACACATCAGAAGTACTTTTAGTCTGCCCATCTGCATAGTTGCAGAGTATGCTCCAATTAAAAAAAAAAATAGTGTATGTTTATAAGTATGGCATGGGTTATAAATACCCTTATAATTTTAAAAACACTGTTGTTTTCTAATTTCAGACAATTCTCTAAAATCTGCAATAGCCTTAAAAGTGCACTGTTCCATGTGGAATTAGATGTCTCTTTTAGAGGCCTTCTGCCTTAACACAGGCCAGGGGAAGAGCTGAGGTTTGGAACATTAGGGAGTTTGGTAACATGTAAATGAATGCCCTTATTCTGTTGTTTTGAATACACACATTTAACATATGCTGCTTTTCATACTTTGGAAGTCCAATATTTCCATAGACCAAATGCAGTTTTCAGTTTCCAGATAAAGAACTCTTTAAGACAAAGCACTTTGGTTCTTCACAATTAAAATATCAGGTTGTCTGGTCTAATAAAATAGCTGGTGTTTGGGAGAAATGTTAACAAACCTGGTTTGCTGGATACATTCTCAGTAGGAGACAGGATTTAATACATTTAGAAGTATGTTATCTGCTTAGGATCAGTCCTGGGTTTTTCTAAAATCACTATGGGAAGGTTGCTTGCTTCTAAAAGTATTTAGTCATCAAGAGGAAAATACATCATGTAAATGCAGCCTGCTTTATTTACAGATCAAGACACAATGAACAGGGAGGGGAAGGCAAAGGAATTGTGATAAAGTCCTTGAAAGTATTTGATTTGATGGATTCTCTGATAAGTGAGTGTTTCCAAAGCTTTAGAGGAAGGAGACATTGGTGCATTAAAAGATTTTGGAAAAGCATTTTTCACAAAACAGGTAAAGTGCTGCATATTAAGATTTGGATGTTAGAGAGAAAGGAAGAGAAAACCCAAAATGTGAATTAACTGAAAGAAAAAAGTTAAACTGCTAGGAGTGATTAGTCAGTAACCTGACAAAAGTAAGTGTAAAATACTAAAATAATTGCTTGGTGATGTTGACATGTAGACAAGCACTACAAGAGCTGAGGAGCAGCAAAATTGTGCAAATTCATCAGGGGAAGGGAGAGATGTTCACGTGTGGAATGGAGTGTAAAGGGAATCCAGTGACATTTCTAAAGCTTATTTAGGCACCTCTCTAAAGCTTGACATTTGCCTTTGCTTATATTTGCTTTACTCTGTGTTGCATGAGCATTGGTAAAGCCTTTTATAATTTATGTTAGATCATAAAGTGAAGAATTAATTAAATAGTTGATGTTTATTCTTGTCCTTTAATATATTTTAGCCTCCATATGCTGATGATTTTATTTCTGAAGCTTTGTGGCATGGTAACCAGCAGGAAAGTCTTACAAATCTGCTTTTAAAAATATCTGTTAAAATTTCTCTCAACACAAAATAATTAAATTGCCTAATTTTTTTAGTAGTAGTGATACATCCAGCGTAAAGTGGAATTCTGCTTGTTTGAAACAAGAACTAGCCAGGATTCTTTGGAAAAGCTCTTTGGCATAAATTCAAGCAATAACTAGAAATTCATGCATTATTCTAAATGTAAAGGTGGTTCTATCTTCACCTTCAATCTGGGTTGTATATTTAACTTCACCTGGTGTTTTAGATCTTCATTTTTGAAACAAGATTCCTGTGTTTGATATCGTTCAGGAGTTGAGTACCTGTGTTCACCTCTGTAATAATTTTTCTCGTATATTTAACTGTGGACAAGCTGAAGGTTTACACAGAGCAGATGATTTGCTTTTGCATGTTGAGATCATCCTGAACTCCAGAGCTACTCTTATTTGGTCAGTTGCTGGGAGGAAAGAAAAAGCCCCAACTTTTAAATGTGTTACTTTACTCTGTAGCACTTGCAGAGTTTTTCAAAACTTCGTTTATGGAGCCCAGGAAATTGCAATGTTACTTTGCATCTGCTGGCTTTAACTTTTCTCACCATGTCCCCAAACACAACCTACATCTGGTGTGTTTTCCAGGATTCTATCATTTCCTTGTAGAAAGTTAGTAACAATATTAGAAGTCTCAGCTGGATTCTCTCAGGACACTCTGCTTTCTCCTCATGCTGACGTGCTTTTAACTTGTACTTTGCATTTGGCAGATTTTCAGCTTCATACAGTAGTATAACAATACTTTGTGTTTCTGAACTGCTTTCACTGTGAGACTCACAAGGCAATAGAAGTTCATTGTACATTTATAAATTTATCATCAAAACCCATGAAAGGGCTAAATATGCTTTTCCATACATCATACTGGAGAAACTGAGGCTCTAATGATTGAATTGTTATTGCAAAATTACAGCAAGGACCTTGTTCAGCTCAGTTTATAAATACTGACCTGAGCCCATCTCCTAGAGAAGGAGCTCACTGGCTGGGGCTTTTTTAGTTTGGTTTTTAACCTAATAGGTGTAAATATAATCAAGTTTTTAATAATTGCTGTGTTGATTAGAAACCCAGCTCTCTGGCAGACCCATATATTTCATGAAATACCTTTTTGTCCTTTGAACATTAACTAGGTCACATTATCTGCATTTTTCTTTTTGTCTGGCCACAGCAGTTGGAAAGAACCTCAGCCTGTGTTGAGGTGGAGTTTTCTTTCTGCAACTGCAACACCAGAGTCTGACTTGGTCATTGGCTATCTCAGATTTCAATTTGTCATTTGCTGCAGACACTGTCCTGTCCAACAACCTCTTATGCCAACAGACACAAAAGCACTTGGAGATATTGTTGGAAGGTCAAGCTAATGTACACAGTGGAAGAGTTAAGCACATCTAAAAATCTCATTATTGTTTCATGTTACCCTGCATTATCAGCACTGGTTTATAGGTGTGCTATATTAGCTGAAATAAAACAATCCCAGTTCAAAAAAACCCCAAAACTAACCAAACCCACAAAAATCACAGATCCACAAAACTAACAGGAAAAAGGATACAGAATTCTGTGCCACATCAAGCCAAGGCACTCCCAAGATGTATCAAAAATAGTACACGACCCTTTTAAGTGTAAGCCCTTAAAACCTCTCTCCCTTTGGTTTTCGTAATGGATTTTTAAATTCTGACCAGAATATGGTATGAAAAATGTAAACACCAGAAAAAAAATCTGAGAATATGTAAGTTTGCAAGCTAATATTATTTCAAGTTTCAGGTCTGCCTGAAATAGCAATAGACATTAGTAGGTAGGAGAGGGCACAGATACTCCTTTAGGAGTTGTGTAAATGGTATCACTTCAAATCTCAAAGAACACTGAAGTAGAACTACTACTACATCTCTCAGGTGTCAGGAGCAAGTTTTCCATGGATGTCACAAGATTTACTGGAGCTTCTTACAACTTTTTATGCAACATTTGCTGAGTGCTGACCTATCACATGTTTATAAAAGTATGTGTGTATTATCTGCCTCTTGAGTTTTGAATTCCATCACTCTGGGAGCACGTAGTGCGCACAAATATAAATGTAATGGTTTTTAACATACGATTCTAAAATAGCCTGTGTCCAAAGAAATGTTACAAGTTGTTGTTGCAATTAAATGATCTGCTTTCAGAGCTGTTCCTGGTTTTGAAGGAAAATACAGAAGTTGTCATTTAGCAGTACTTATCCAGTTTTAAAAAGTACAACATTATTAGTAGTGCATGAATGGGTTTAATAGAGTGTATTTCTTTGCTGTACTCAAAGTAAGCTCATATGGAATAGTAACATCTTCATTATAAAGATTTACCTTTTGGGAGGGCACCTCTACAATGGTTTTCTTCAAGTTTTCTACCAAGAGCTAAATCCAAGCTTAGCTGCAAACACTGAATTTTAAAATACGTGACTGTAAGGACTTAAAAAGTTCAGGTAATGGAAAGGGTGTAACTTCTGCTCTTGGATGCTTGAATTAATTTGTATTAAATAATTGAAATCTAAACCTGTATGGAAACTTTCACATTGACAAAAACATGGTTGGGTTGGTTGCTGGTTTTTGTTTGTTTGTTTGTTTGTTTCTGTGGTTTTTTGGGAGGGTTTTTTGTGGGTTTTTTTGGTGTTTTGTGTTTTTGGTTTTGTGTTCGTTTTGTTTGCTTTTTGGTTGGTTTGTTATTTTTGTGGCTTTGGAGTTTTTTGGGCTTGTTTTTTGTTTTTGTTTTTGGGTTTTTTGGTTAGTTTGTTTTTTTCTAATTCAAATCTCGACTACATCTCATTTACAACTGAATATTTAACAGTCTTTTGCGTGAGGCTCATGGGTTTGAAATTGCACTTCTATCAATTTAAGTGTCCCATGTTTGATACCTTGTATCCCGTTCCTATTCCTTTGCTATTTTTTAACTTACTGCAACAGATGAGGGGTTCTTAAACCATCTGTTAACCTTTTTTCCCCATTTTTTTTAAACATGTAGAGTCGCTCAAGGCAAGAAGACCCAGAGCAAGCTAGACTGAAACAAAAAGCAAAGGAGGTAAGCAGAGCTCGAGATCATTACACTTGACATTTCAAGGCTTGAACATATTAATTTTTTATGCCTTGCTACTTGTATATCGTTAATAAAAATCTGACTAAAAACTTTTTAGGATGTATTTGTTGCTTTGCCTTTGATCTTAATGTTTGCAAACTAATACATTAATACATGTGAAGCCTAAGGAGATTTTATAAGAGAATATTTCCATACATTACATTTTCATTTCCATTTTTAGGTAGCTGTAGCTTTTGTTGGGTTGTTGATGACAGCAGCTCTAGATTTGGGTGGAAAATATATGCCTTTGTCTTTTTGTAAAATGTCACTGTCTTAGAAATATGCTACTTTACAATTTTGTTCTGGTAACATTCTTTGAAGTAATGTAATTGCCAGTCATTTTCTCTACCCTGTGATTCAGTGGACTGTTTACTCATTTGTCTAAATTACAATAATCTAAGAAATATCAAATAATTTCCTATAAAGTTTTGATGTGTTACTCCAAGAGTACCTTAATTTGCTATAAATGAGTGACTGGCCTTTGCTTAAGGCATCTCATGCCTTAGGATTGGGTTGTAACTTAAATCAATTAGAAAGATTAAAATATCCATCAGTTGAAAGCAATTTCAGCAAAGTGATGCCATTCTTTTTAGCCAGCTTGTTTGGATATACACATGAGCAGGTAATAATTATGCACTGGAAGGTAAGATACACAGAAAAATGCATATAGCAAGTCTTTTGTGTTGACCTGTTCTTCCTGCTTGATTTCCCTCTTGGCAATATTCTGGAGTCCCGTTAGCTACAAAGATTTTATGTATGTAACAGTCAAAAAAGTCCAAATACATGGATAAGTTTTATTTGTCTTCATTTCATTCTGTGATTATGTAGTAAGACTTGAAATGAGTTCTTGTAAACATTAGACCAGGCCTTAGTGTTTCCAGAGTTGGATTTGTCAAGCAAGTATTGAAATGAAATAGAGTGATCAAGTTATTTGGCAGGAAAAGAGGCAGGATTTTAATAGCACTGGGGTTTTGCATGTAGCCCGTGTATGCAGAGGAGGAATGAGATGTCTGAGGGCAGTTGCTGGCAGGCAGAAAGGGCTTTTGGGAACTGAAGGTGCCATGCTGCCGGAGTGAACGGAGCTGCGGTTAAACGTGTTGCTGCCCATCAGTGTTGGCTTTCCTGGGCATCCTCTCTCGGCCACTGGAAACTTGGGGAAGTGCAAGTAAAGAACAGAGACGGCAGCGACGGGCTTTGCAGTTCCCGAACCGAAGAGCTGTTCTTCCCCGGCGCTGTGGCCGCGGGGTGTGGCTGTCCGGAGCCGGCCCCGCGGGGACGGGGCAGCACATCCTCGGTGCGGCTGCAGCGGAGCGCTCGGAGCGCAGCGCTGTGGCACAGGCACGGAGCGCTCGGAGCGCAGCGCTGTGGCACAGGCACGGGGGGCTCGGAGCGCAGCGCTGTGGCACAGGCACGGGGGGCTCGGAGCGCAGCGCGGTGGCACAGGCACTGCCTCTGTCTGCCGCGGTGCAGGGGCTCCTCAGCCTGGCTGCTGCACCCTGTGCTTTGGACACCGCCTGCTCTCCCGGCCCGCTCACAAATGCGTCATTCGCTGGCACCACGCCTGTCTCTGAAGTTGAATTTCATTCTCCTGGTTGAAACCGTAAGAAACGTCTCTGGTTTTAGTTATCAGAGTTATAAAGCTCTAGAGACTTTCACTTAAACTATTAAAATTTGGTTAGTAAAAACATTTTCTTTTGCAAAGGGAAGTGTGGCATGTCATTGGCAAGATGTTGTTTTAAGACTGTTCGCATTTTTTTCTGCATTGGATACTGGATATATGCTGATGTCTCAAATGATATTGGCACTGCCAAAATAACAAAATAAGTAATTTTATAGTATAGAAGATTGATTAGAAAAACTGTCTTTGGCATGACTTTGTCATTTGAAATTGAAAGTTTTGATGCCAACAAAAATGTAAAAAATGTCAAAACTTCACTGCCACCTGGGCTACTCTTAAATGTACTTATGACCCATAGCTCAGAGAGAAACTGTGTTTCTTCCAGGTTTTGTATAAGCTGATGAATAATCAATAATAAGCTGGATTTGAAGCTGTGATTCCATGGTTTCTGTTTCTCAAATATTGCCTGAAGACCTTTGTTGCACAGATATTCTTGTGGCCTGTAGTAAAGTCATGTTAGGTAGTGTTTTAAAAAGCACAGAAAGGGCACCCAAGAAACCTGCAGCTCTTCTAGCTTGTGTTACTTGTTTAATGATATGAGTGTCAGATAGCTTGCTTTTTCATCCCAGCAAAACAACTGATAATACCATTTTTATGTTATGTATGAGTAATGGTTCAGGCTTTTATCAGTTTCAATAGTGACACTACTGACAAAAGTCAGAGAGAAAGTGAAGTACCAAAATAAGTAATTTGAAGTCTTAGTCTTCTAAATCTCTCTTGAAAAGGAAAAAAATCTATTCAAAACATTGAAGGAACTCTAGAAGACGCTGTCTTGGAATGCAAAATAAAAGTACCAATACAAGGATAATAGGATGAAGAGGAAAGAAGGAAAACTAGGAAAGGATATTTGTTCCAAAACATTCTCCTTTATGGATATTTTGGAGTCGTCATTCTTTAGCACTCTGTTTTTCTTCCTAATTTAAGAAGACAAAAAGTTGAGCTCGATTTCTTTCAAAGAATATATGTTGAAAGTTTCCTTCTTGCTTCTTAGTGCCATGAAGACAACGCAAGTGGAACCCTTTGAACACAGTTTAAAATTAATTTGGTTAGGTGAATATTGTTTTTTTTCTCTGTAACTCTATCCATTGATCCATTTATTAGCCAGTCTTCAAACCACTCTGCGTATTTTTTAAACCAAATTGGCATAAATCAAGTTTAAACTGCATTTAAACACTTACCTAAACAAAGGGAAGGCCATCTACACATAGTCTTATTGCAGAGATGAGACGTAACAGTCAGGTTTCATTAACACCCAGACTAGCACTGTTTTAGTTAAGTCAGTGCAAACCCCCTCTGATTTCAGTTTGAGTGACTTACTTTGATTTTGTATTAACCTGTTTCAAATGGACTTGAGTGAAAGCAGTAGCAAAATGTGCCTCTGGAGGATTATATTGCTCAAAACTCTCGATTTGCCTTCACACTTCTAAGCTGGTGCAGCCTTTTTTCAGTGGACAGCATGTCATTGTTTCAGTGGTAAATTAAAGTTTAATAAACTATTAAAAATATTTTCCATTCAGGGAGAAATGATGCTTTTCAGCTGTTATGTGTTGCATTGCTTTTTAACAAATTCTGAGCTGTCTGACTTCGTACAACTTAATGTAAGAAATAGCATAATTTGTGAGCACTGTCTGTTTTGTTGGAAATTATATAACTTCCCTATTTTTTTCCAATTAATAGTTTTAATTAACTTTTTAATTAATTGTTGTAATTAATAGTAAGCAGAGTATTAATCATAGGCAGTGGTGTTTTCTATTTTAGCCAACACATAGTTTTTACAGAGATTGCTGTTGTTAGAGAGTGATTAGAAAATCACTGAAATTTTAAGTTTTGCTAAACTAAACTCTGATACCCTGAAACCCTTTGTTCAATGAACAAAGCAAGACTAAAGCTTTTTAAAATCAAGTTTTAGGAAATACACTGATTTATGTAGTCCAGAAGTCACAAAGTAAGTTAAAGAAATATTGAATTCTCTAATTTCCTTAAAAAGCTTAATTAAATAGAACATAAAGCAGGCCATATAACTGATAGCAGGAATAGATCAAGATTAGGAATATCTGAGGCAAGACCTAGTCATTAATGATAGAAATGGTTTAACAGAAAGGCAGGGAGGGTAAGATCCTCAGCATCCTTTCTGTCAGGGGTATTCTGCATATCAGGGTCTGTTGCCTAAAAATGTTTTAATTTAAAAGTCAAGTAGCTGAGCTTGATCCTGAAAGGTGAACTTGATTCACATTTTTGTGTCATCACCAACCAAGAATATGGCATAATAATGGAAACCTAAAGCAGACACCATAAATGTCTGGGCATGTATCCAGGCCCCAGATCAGGTTAGATAATAGCCTGTGGAATCTGTTCTCAGATGTGCTCATCAGCCATGCAGGGGAAGTCTCTGACCTGGTGATGTTCATGTCAGAAGCCTTTGGCTGCTGGGGAGGACACAAGGCAGCCCTTTGTGTGTCCTTGTCATCAGAGTGTCCCAGCTGCCCAGGGCTGGTTCAGGTCCTTTATTGTGCACTGGAGGGGCTTGGGAGCATTCTCCTGGCCAGGAGCTTTGGGAGTGCTCAGTTCCTGCAGGAGCAGAGCAGACAGAGGCTTTTCCATGCTGCCAGAAGGGCAGCTGGCCTTGGGTGCTGCCATGCCCCATATCTGCAGCGTGCTCTGGAACAAGA
This sequence comes from Phainopepla nitens, assembly GCA_013400175.1. NCBI lineage: Eukaryota > Metazoa > Chordata > Aves > Passeriformes > Bombycillidae > Phainopepla > Phainopepla nitens. The sequence goes on from VXBQ01016386.1 coordinate 91,075, forward strand.
ACCTTGCTGGACTAAGGTTTAGACTTTGACCTGTAGCCTTTCCTGAGTTATATGCAGTAAAATATGTGCACTGTTAGCAGAGTTCTAGAAGAAGCTGTAGGATCCTTCTCTTCAAAATAATGAAGTATGTACATCCCATGATGTATATGTTATGTGGTTCTAATGTTGCCTTAGAGGATTTAAATCCCCCAGAAGAACTTGACTTGTAGCAGAATTACTGAAACTCCAGCATCGTATACTTAGTGACTACAACAGGAAAACAGTTCTACTCTAAATAAGTTCTTGTCACCACACTAATATTTATTTATCAATTTAGTAGGAGTGGTTTCTTTTAAAATATTTAAATGATAACTTGCTGCAGTTATCATAATTACTGAAAATGAAAAGCAAATGAAAAGGATTTTGTTTTGTTTGGCAAGTTCATTTATTCACCTTTTCAGCAAAGCCAAAGTCCTTAAAGATTGTACTACTAAAGCAGTGTCTCAGTGATGAGAAGTCTAAGTAAGTTTTCTATTTTATCATGCCTGACATAAAAATATTGATTCAAAAGCAGCAGTCTTATCTTAAATTGGTTTCTTATAACACAGTCCCCTGAGAAATGAGGCACTTGAACAGAAATAAATTTTAATTAAATTTCCACATAGCTCTCTAACCCATCTGAGTGTCAGTAGGTGGAAAGAGGAAAAGCCATGAATGTGATACTTGAAGTAATGATGAAGCAGTGTTTAGGCAACACTGATTCCTCAGAACAAAATTATTTCATGAATAGTTTTCTGCATCAGGTTACCAATGCTACAGCTGTGATGCAGAAGGAATGCAAGTGTTTTTGTCAATACATGTGGAAAGATAACAGTCACTTTTTTTATACTTCCCCTGTACCACAGGTCTGTTGTTTGTACCCAGAAAAATGCTTTGACCATTCCCATTTGGTTTAAGCTCGTGCAATGCTGCCCTGGATTTGGCTTCAGAGTCCAAGACTTTTCTGAAGTTACAAAGTTGTTGCAATGACCTAAAATGTTAGTACTAAACTTGCACCTAGAGAGGAGTGGTCCTGTCTTACCAGTCAGAATACTCTTCTGGAAGTCCTGCTGCATTATCAAGTTTACTGCTTGTGCTAGCTGTGGTTTAATTCCTCTTAGCAGATATTACTTCAGATGTACAGGTATATTATGGTAACAGTCCCAAATTCTGATAACTGAACTTGATTATAAAGCTTATAACCAAGGACAAGAGAGGAATGGCATTACATTTGCCTCTGCAAATGGTGCTAGGGAAACAAGATAATCTATAAGCAGTAATAAGTTTATTACATATGGTGGGTAAATCTTCCAGATTTCCTGTATTTCCAAGGATGAGGTACTGCCCTGCGATGAATTCTATAACTCCTGAAGAACTTGGTCAATAGCAGTCTTACTACTCTGCAGAACTTCTTGCATATCTCTTTGTAAAATTGAAAGTGATGATGATTCCACCCTGTTCTCCTGAGCTTAGAGCAGAAGTTGTGGCAAGTTGTCTGGCTGAAGCTGAAGTGTGGTGTCACCCTCGCTATACAGAGAGTCAGAAACTGGATACTTGACAGAAAAATGCTGGGGGATCAGAGCAATGGCCATATCATCTTCCAGCTGAGTCAAATTATTTATTCCTGCTTAGGTAAAATGTGTATTAATTAGGGTTGAATCCAAGGCTGGGTTTTTTTTGTCTTTTCTCTAACCCAAGCTTGACCCAAGCTTACTGTATTAGTCTACCAGAAATCTAAATTAAATCCAGTGCTGTCCAATATAATAATTTTCTTCTACAAATCAAGTTGGTGGCCTTCCGTAGTGATGCATTATTTCAGCATACACATACTGCCCAGCTCTTGTTCAGTTAACATGAATGCTTATTTTTCATGACTGATGAAAACTGTTGGGTTTAACATTCTTAAAGGGAAATACTGTTTTACTGACAGAGCAGCTAAATACACAGCCATTTGTAAGTAACAAACTATTTTTATACCACCATCTTTATCTTATAAAGTAAGAACACTCATTTAGCTTTGTTTATACTTGCTACTTAGAAAACAAATTCTTAGAACTTGGTTTACAGCAATGTGAGTGCCTTGTGTGAGAAGGATCCATGTCTTGCATCCATGCTTTATTCCTCACCAAGGTCCATGTCAGATCTGAGAGGCTTTGTATGGGAGGTGTTTATAAGCAAGAAAAATGAGGTTGCATAGCTTGGAGAGCAGGGACTTATGCAAAACAAGATGGGACTGTGAGCGTGGGATTGTTCAGCCTGGAGAAGAGAAGCTTCAGGGTGACCTAATTATGACCTTCCAGTACCTGGAGGAGCTGGCAGGAAAGGTGGAAAGTGACTATTTACAAGGGCCTGGAGCCTCAGGAAAAGGAATAATGGCTTCACACTGACAAAGAGTAGGTTTAGATCAGGTATTAGTAAAAAACTCTTCCCTTTGAGGGTGCTGAGCTCCTGGCACAGGTTGCCCAGTGCAGCTGTGGCTGCCTCATCCGTGGAAGGGTCCAAGGCCAGGTTGGATGGGGCTTGGAGCAGCCTGGGATAGTGGAAGGTGTCCCTGCCCATTGATTTAGAGGATCTTTGAGTTCCCTTCCAAGCTGAACCATTCTGGAGTTCTGTGAGTGTGACAAGAGAAAGAAACAAGAAAGCAAGCTGTCTAGTCAAGCATTGTTCCTTGTTTAGCTGATGTCTTAGTGAGTATTTGAGAGGTATCAACCTTCAAATTAACCCAATAGCAATGTAATTTCCTTAGGTTTTGTATGACAAGTGTATTTTTCCTGGTGCAATCTGCTGTTTGAGGCTGTAGCAGATATTCATAACCAATGAAATACAGTGATTTTTTTACCTTGCTACCAAAAGCGTTCCCATTTAGTTCTCTGAGAAGGGGGGACATGAAACAATTAAGACTTGTATACACTGGTAAAAGTTGGCTTTTCTTTTTGTGATTATTTCTTGTTTTGTTATGTTTCCTAACAAAATTGTAGGTAACTGTGTACTTTTAATTTTCAAGTAAAATTAGTGAGGAAGACTCAAGACGCATTTTCAAAATAGAGTTTAGTTCTGGTGTGAAATATATTTGGGTTGTGTTTGAACAATTTCAAAAGAGTGATACCTGTTACAAAGTCTGCTCTACCTAGTGGATTTCATTTTTTTAAAGCAAAAAGGTGGTAGGGAAGGAGAAAGCCATCCCTGTTGTCTCCATTGCCTTCCAGAGCACACACATCCTGATGGAGTCCTGCCAAACACAACACAAGGTTGTTAAAATAAGTAGCCTCTCATTATACAGCAATAGGACTATTAAATGTGAATTTCCAGAACTTGGGTTTAGAATGGTATAAGCTTTTTGCAAAGAATTTCTGAAGCTGACTTTACTTTTCTGAATGTCACCAAAATACTCCAACAGGAACTTTCTCTTGTAGAATGAATTTTTTAAAGATGGTAACAATAGAATCTTCAAACCTTCAGATTTCCTGTAGTTTTCCTTCCAAATTGTAGGAATAACCAGTGCTACTGCTTTTTGATTTTGAGCAAGTGAAGGGTGGCAGCCCTGTTTCTAATCCCTTTTGGCTGCCTGGACAACCAAGCTTGGTGGAGAGATAAGAGAGCTATTCTTTTCCCTGTTTGGCTTGTAAGATTTGTGGTAAGGGTGGTTTGAGTTTGCCTGTCCTGAGCACTGACAATTGCATCCAATTGCATCCAGAGGTTCCAGAAGAAGCAGCGAGGAATGGATGCAGTGGTACTTCTTTTTCTGAAAGAATTTTAAAATTTTTTAAAAAATATATTTAAATATAAACTCTCTCACTCTCTCTCTGTGTGTACATATATATATATGTATCTATATATGTGTGTGTGTGTGTATACCAGATCACTTTGAGCAAGGGAGAAGTCAAGACTGAATTTCCAGTTCTCCTTTTGCTTCAGTGGTATTCTCTCTAAATATGGGCCTTCCTCAGGTAGAAACAACCTTGTTAAGAGCAATTTATCACACTGGCATAGACTGGGGGAGAAAAGAAAAAAAAAAATCATTTGGGGCAAGCTGTGAATGTGGAAAAATCACATAACTGTTTTATCTGAACACTGCTACAGATGTACTTTTGTGCTAATTTGGCTGAATAACAGCACTTTAGAATATGATTGCCTGTTTAATAAGTAGAGGGCAGCAAATGTCAGCTGTGTCTGCTTGTCAGAAACTAAGGAGGTTGCTTGGACAACAACATAAATTATTATTTAGATGATTTGGTCCCTTACTCAAGCCTGCTCTACTCTGTAGCAACTTGCAGGGGGGGAAGGAGGGAGGGAAAGTCAAGGTGTATTTTTCCCCCATCCCATCTGTGCGCATTGGTTTCTTAGTCCAAAACAAACCTGAATGAGGGCTTTAATTCTGCTGCTGAGCTAACGTGTTTGTAAGCCCTGTTTGGCAGCCTCGAGCGCCCGAGGCAGCCACAGCTGCCAGCTTTCATCTGCCCCCAGATGCTCCGGGCGCTCGCGTCACATGCGCTGCCCCGAGGGGACGGGGGCGAGGCGCCCGGCTCCTGCGTGTCCCTGTCCGGGGCTGGGACTGCAAATCCCGGCTCCTGCGTGTCCCTGTCCGGGGCTGGGGCTGCAAATCCCGGCTCCTGCGTGTCCCTGTCCGGGGCTGGGGCTGCAAATCCT
>VXBQ01016386.1:96025-128726 GCA_013400175.1 Phainopepla nitens
CCCGGCTCCTGCGTGTCCCTGTCCGGGGCTGGGACTGCAAATCCCGGCTCCTGCGTGTCCCTGTCCGGGGCTGGGACTGCAAATCCCGGCTCCTGCGTGTCCCTGTCCGGGGCTGGGGCTGCAAATCCCGGCTCCTGTGTGTCCCTGTCCGGGGCTGGGGCTGCCCATCCCGGCTCCTGTGTGTCCCTGTCCGGGGCTGGGGCTGCAAATCCCGGCTCCTGCGTGTCCCTGCCCCGGCTCCTCTTTGTGCAAGACCTCCCCCTGCTCCCCACGCCTCCTCCCGGCTGCAGACTGGGTGGGTGTTCACATTGTTCTCTCTTCTCACAAGGGCAGCACCTCGTTTGGAATGTATACATTTCACAGAGCACACTGCTTTTCATAAAATCTGAGATCTGTTTCTAAGCTGGTAGTAGAAGATGAAAGAGTTCATTGGAAGCACAGTTAAAGCAAAAGGTGAAATGCAGTAGTAAAATTTTAAACAGAGTAATTTAAAACTTCCTTGCCAGCCCATTTTTGAGAATATTTAATACCATTAACAGTAGGCTAAAAAGTGTCCATTTTGTTTAACTAAACACTCAGCATTTCTGACTGTAGCACCTCTTTTATGCACCTCTTCTCTAAACTACAAGCTAGGTGGCTGGGCAGTAACATGCAGAGGTCATGAAAGGTGTGTTAGCATCTATTTCCTATTTTTAGTTTAGTCTTGTTAAAAAATACTGTCTCAGCCTGTGAAAAAGTAGTTACATCATCTTAGCTGAATAATGAGATACTGCTCAACATACCCTGAAAAAGTTGTTACCCTGCAGTAGTAGTAGTAATCTTTTAAATAAATGAAATTTTGTACTGTCATTCGCAATATAGACTGTTTTCCCCTCAAATAGAATTGTTAAAGGTAGATATCATGCTCTCTAAAATGTAAACACTTGAAATTAATGTATTTTTAATGTTGTTAGGCAGTTGAGTAAGGATTTGTAAGAGTTTTGTTTTCATTTAGTATTACAAATTGCTGCTGAATTGGTGATTTCCATGGAAATGGTCATAAACACCTGATTTCCCAGAATGGGAAGGTATGTTATATGCATTTATGCTGATGAGTGTCTGTACATTGAGGTGTTACAGCTTCCCAAAGCCAGATACCTCAGTATCAGGTAGAGTTGAAGTGAAGCAAGTTGAAAAACAGTGTGATGCCATTACAGTTCATGGGTTTATTGACTCTGCATAGCCGTGAAGTACAGAGGAGGCCTCTCACACCACTGTGTCCTTTCCCTCCACAAGGAAAAAATCTATTTATATCCAGAAGAGACATTTATATTCTTAAAACAGAAATAACACCATGTAGATTCTGAAGATTTCTCTTAATGGCCAAAAGCCATATTCCTGTGATGAGGTGCTTGAAAATCTACTATTTAAAAAAAAAAAGTAATAATAAAATCTGTCCTGGCAGAAGAGCTCATATCTAGCAAACGTGTCAGATAAGTTAAGTAGGCTTTAGGATAGTGTCAAAAATACTAAATGGGAAAATAAAGCATAAGTGCTGAACTCAGGTGTTAATTGTGTTCAGGACAACAGGAGAAGAGCAGAACACTCACTCTACTAGAAACATACTAGAGGTGAAATTGGTGAGAAGAGAGCATGTTTTTATGAGAAATAGGATAATTTTGTCTATTTATTTTCAAAATCTGTGTTTTCACAGAGCCCTTAGTCTTAAGGCAGCCCAGAACTCGGTGGCTGTGGCCACCTGCCAGCTCTGGACAGTGAGAGGGACTCCCCTCAGGGGGTACCTGTAGAATATCCAGGATATCTGCACTGCCTTAGTGTGACAGGAAATGATTGTGAAGGTTATTGAATACACATCATTACTTCACTGCATATGCTGCTGTTTAATTAAGTCAACTACTTTCAGCTTCCTGTTTTGAGGAACAGTAAACTCAATTTTCAGCAATATTGTTCTCTCTTTTAATAATGGTCTGTCATCAGCATTTGCTAGTCTTTCCTTCTTAAGCAGTATGTTCAGGAATCTCTTGTGTGTGTCAGAAAACAAAAGTATGGGATGATTTTTTTCCTCCCTCTAACAAATAACTTGGTTGCATCTTTTTGCTGTTTTTACCTTTTTAGTGATCTAGGTGACTGCAAGATAGTGATACAGACCTTCAGGTTGCATGGAAACACATAAAGAATATGAAGCTCCTTTAGCTCACCCTATGAGCTTCTGTAATTAAGTCTCAGATTGAAGACTTGTACCTTATTTTAGGGTGCAGGAATCAAGCAATACTCTGAATTTTAGCAGAGGAGAAAGGTAACTTGAGGCTGTGAGAGACTGGCAGAGTTTCTTGAGACCATTTTTTATCCCCGTTTTGTCAAAGTTTAATTTGGTAATTCACATGAGAGGTAAAATATGCTTAACTATTGGACTAAAGTTCTGTGTGTTTTGTGTGCAGTCATGGTGCTCAGTGCAAGGTGCTGGGTTTAATATGTGACAGTGTTCTGCTCTGTATTTATTTGATTATTTGGATGGAGAGCTACTATAATATTTAAATACATGGTACATTATTATGTTATCTAAAATGCATATATTTCTTAAATTTGTCAGTGGATGCCTATGTTGCAATATATGGTGATTTCTGTGATCTGCTCAGCTATACAAAAGAAAAAATCATAAATGTACATTTCATAAATATCCTCTGGTAATTTTAACTGAGACTTTAAAAATAATTTCTCAGTTAAAAATGTTCATCTGTCCATCTAGCTATGTGGAGAAATAATTTCTGGAAAGTACTGAAATGTGAAAAACAAACGTCCTAAATCCAGTGGGTAAGGAAATATCTGCCTTAGCAGGCATGCTGGCATTCAGGAATGCTGAGGACATGTGGTGGGCTATGTAGAAAATATGAGAATGATCTGTTTTGTGTTGGAGATTTTTATTTTTGCCCTATGTACCTTTGAATGTGTTTTTGCTCCTGCCACTTTTTGAATGTGTGTCCCTTAGATTTAAATGTTGTAATTGAATTCTTCTGCCACACCGCTGTAACTGTGGAATAACTCTGTTGACATCAGTAGCAATATTCAAAACAAACAGGATTTATCCCTCTTGTTTTTAGATATAATCTCATATAACAACTCCTGTGGACAATTAGGATTTATTATTATCAGCTGCACCTAACATTTTTGCTTAAATGCAAAATACTTTTGCAATTTTATAGATAAAATAACCTATGCTCGTGTATGCAATTTATTAGAAAATCAATTGCAATCAATCAAATGTTGTGATTTTGCATTGATTTCTGGGTGTGCCTGTTTGGTGTCTGTGTCCCATCTACTCGCCTTGATTTTGGTATTTAAGATGGCAGTAAGAACGGGAAGGTTTTGATGCAGAGGGTGTGCTCTGCCTTTGCAGTTGTTGCCATTTAATTGCAGCTCTGTGGCAGGAGATGGTGTGGCTGGGTGTGCAGCACACGGTGCAGAGCCCGCTGCTCTGGCGAGTTGCTCTGTGAAACAGTAAATGTTTGTGACAGGCTGTTTGCTGAATCCTTCCTGCTGCATATGGCAGATCAGAGTCCACTTGTTAGCAGATTATCCATTGTGCCTTGATGTTAAAAGAAGATACTTCCAGCCTGGGTTTGGAGCTGTCCTAGGCAGGGTTGTGCTGGCTGGGATCCAGGGCAAGTTGGGAAGTGCACGCAGACAAGGAGGGGAAAATGAACACAGCAGACAGTAGTGATTCCAGTGTTCTCCCTGTCATCTCTGATAGTGTTTGTTGTGAATTTAAAACTCCTTTGAAACAGCTGATCACTTCTGTGATTGAACATCCTTAAATATTCTTCAAATTTCTAGCCAGAAAACAACCTTTAAGGGCACGTAGAACAACTATTTCTTAGGAGACAGTATTTTAATTCCCATATTTTTACAACTGGACTGGTCAGAAAAATTTGGGGTTTTTTAGACATTAGTATTTTGAACATTAATTTTAGAACATAAGGAAGTTTTACCCTTCTACCCTGACAATTGAAAGAGGAAAGTCAGAATTATTTTTTCCCCCAAGCTTGTGAGAAAGAGGAGCCTGTAATGAGGATATAATCTATAGTTCTCCTTACTTATGATAATATGCCAAGGAATAGAGAGCAAAAAACATAGCGGAGTTTTTCTGTGAAGAATTATATTCTGCTGATGGTGACACACATTTTAGACTTGTAATATGTTGAAGGATTGTAAAAATCTAAATCAAAGGTTTCTATGCAATAAATTGAAAATTAATCAACCCCCTTGTGTTGTTTTGGAGATGGGATGTGTGTTTTTAGGAGAAGCAGAAGGAGGAGTGAAAGATTAAAAATATTTTACTTGGAAAGAGGAAGGTAAGGAGGTAAATTTTAGATCATGTCATTTCCTTTCTAATGCAAATCTGATTATTTGATTATTCACTTATTTATTCTCATTCAAAAGGCAGAAATTATGATATGTTGGGAATGTCATAATTTTTTTATACTGCAATAATAGTGCAACTATTGCACTCCTTTCATGTACTGGTGAAAAAGGATTTCAAGAAAAAATAATTTTGAATAGAATTAATTAAGGGATTTTTAAAGTCCAGAGCTTAATGTAACTGCAGTTCTTTAAAGCAGAAAAACAAGAGAGAAAACAAATAATGCCCCTTAAGCAGATGCTCATTCACGTAGGATAAGTAGTCTTTGATTTTGGAGAGGTGGTGTGACTTGCAGTTGGAAACCTTGATTTATTGTGTCGTTATTTATATCTGCAATAAATGAGGAATAAGCATAAAACATGAAAAGGAAAATTAAGTATTATGCTAGTTCTCCTGCTATTTTATTTACGTGAAATAGGCTTTTTTTAATGGTGTGTTGCTGTGCCTTTTGTTGACCATATCTGTACGCCAGGTCTGTCTGCTTGTTTCCATTGGCTTGTCATGTTCACTAATTAGGGAACTGCTGCATGATTCACCTTGTTAATTAGAGGGACTTGCACACAAAGGCCCTTCAGGCAGTGCGAAAGAAGAGCCTAGCACTAGTGCCCTGAGAAAGCTACAGCCTGTGAAGTAATTCTTCTCATCTACCTTCTATTTTTTATTTGAAATGAATAAATCATTGAGATTTTCCTTGTGGAGTGAGAATGCAAGAATTCACATCTTTGTAAGATGTACATTATATGTGATCAATAGAAGGGGGTGACTACTGTATTGTACTTACAAGATTCCCTAATTTACTACTTGTCAGTGTCTGAGAAATTGCTTGAAATATTTTGTCCCCACACTGTGGTGCGTTGTTCCCTTGATCTGCAGCACAAATGAGCAGTAGCGGTTTTGCTATAGTTAAATCTAAAATGGAAAAGATGTAGATTATTTAAATTCAAGCTTGTTTTGCATCCCCAGTGGAACTTCCATTTTACAAGTGAACCCCCAGCACTACCCCCACAACTTTTAATGGGAAGAAGGTGGTGGGCGTGTGCCTTTTTTTTTCCGGGTGTTCTGCCGTGCCTCAAACCTCACTTTCCAGCAGAGTAGCATACTTGCTGTATTGTGTATTCTTTAGTTGAATATAGTTTCAGAATAAATTAAATTTGTTTTTGTCATGTCACTTCGACTTGATCAAACCACAATCCAGACTGCAGAAGAGGATATTGCGTTAAAAGTGCACAGCCAGTCGCTACACTGCACATTTCCCATCTGTTTATGACACTTCAGACATTAACTCCAATGCCATTCTCTCTAACTATTTGATTAAAATTACTTATTACAGCCAAATGATTTTTAGTAGATTGCTACATTTGCCTCATTTCCTCAAATGAGGCTGGCAGTTTCAAGATGCATATTTCCCATAAGAATGCTAAAGGACTGGTATCAAAATCTGGGCATTTTCTTTTGGAATAATCTAGTTAATAAAGCCTCTTACTAGAATTTCTGATTAGCTGCTATTTTAAATGCACCTAAAATTTCTGCTATTCTGAAGTTTTGTGCTAATGGCATATAGCCAGAGAAATTTTACCAAAAAATAGAAATACTTATTTGGAAAAAAATGGGGAAAATGCTTCAGGCTGGTGTGAGATTTTATGGTGTGAAATACTTCACTCCTCACTTCCAGGAAGATGAGATCTTCCTGTGTGCCTCAGTCTTCAGCTGGCTCCATTGGTAAGACCAGCCATGAACTTCTTCCATCTTCTTGGTGCAGTTCTGGTGTATGGTTCTTAATTAATTCAGTTTTCGAGTGAGTGCCAGAGATGAACAGAAATAAAAGTAACAAAAGGCTGTGCTCTGCTTGAAACTCCTGCTGCATGGAGAAGGTGGTGCAGATAAAATTCCTGATCAGACTCCCACAGCACTAACACAAAGTCGCAGCAGCCATGGAGAGTTCTCACCATCCAAATAGCTGCTGTATTGCTCAGGCACAATGGAAGATTCTTTAAAGGGCATTTTCAGAAAGGTTTATTGGATACTTCACCATGTGAAAAGCAGAGCAGTTGGTTCACACTGTAGTCCAACACTGAGCACTGTGTTACTGTAGGCAGCACAGCCTTTGGGAGTTACTGCTTGCACTCATATTTTCAGTGCATGATTTTAAAAAAGCAAACTCTTTGTTTATCCTCCCACATGCCAGTGTTTCTGTCAGTTGTCCCAAAGCAACACCTCCCAAAGTAACTCTAGACATGACTGACCTCCACACAGGCTTTCACTGTGTTTTATATTCCATGATCTTGATTAAAACATTGGATTGAGTCCTCACACGATGTCTTACTTCAGGGGGAAAGGAGAAGATCCTAGAAATCCGGGGAGGATAGTAAACCCCCACTTAGATGAACAAAAGGCCTGGGAAAATACCTTACTCCATCTTTCTTGCCAGGCCCTGGGAGTGAGAATGTTCCATTGGGTGCTCCTGAACCGAGGAGGCCCTGAGTAAAGCCACTGAGCTCTCTGACTTGTGTTCTTGCCAGCCGTGATGATGCTGTGTCGTGTCCTTTGAAGATGATTTGTTGCTGCCCATAGTTGCCCTGCTCCAAAAAAAATTAAGACTGATAATAACAAAAGAACAGATCTTAGGGATTTTTTTTCAGTTTTTTTCTGATCTCAACACAGGTAAGTTACTGGCACTCCAGTAAGTTGCCAGCTCTAGTAGTGCTAATCCTGCCCAGTTGGCTGTGCCTCAGAAACCCTTTGCTGAAATGGCCTTTGCAAATCTGCCACACACCATTACAGGACCTAACAAATATAAAGGTTTAAAGCAGATGTGTCTCCAGCTTAGCACAGGAGAGCGTGGAACTGGTGCTGCTGGAGAGAAATTTGAGGAATAGTATAACCAAAACCAGAGAAATTGTACTGGAGCTCGAGCAACAGATTCTGAGGAGTGAAATGACTGAAGTTACTGGAAGGACAAAAAAATCCATTGTTGTAGAGCTCTTTCAGAGGTATTTGAGAAGGATATCTTCTTTAAGTATTTATTAAACCGTGTGTTACTCTAGATAGGAATATGTAGCTTAAGAAATGGTTGAACTGTTGCAGAAATAAGTGTCGTTTAGTTAATTAAATAATAGTGTATTGTATTTGGAAAATCAAAAAATGCAACCCAGTATGTTAAAAAATTGCAAGAGTTTAAAATCAAATCTCGAATTCGTCATGCTTTTGATTTTTTATAAATTATGAGTCATCTGTTAAGGGTACTTCCAAGAAAATTAAAACTGTGACTATCATATATATAAATAAATACATAGTTATTTATATAAAAATCAGTTCAGACAGTATGTAGGCTTGAGTAGTAAGGGGATAAAATTGTAGATATAAGGATAATTGTTTTTAAAATCCCATTTAACTGTGTAATGTACAACACTGGGGAAAATTACAATTAAGGCTTTTTATTTCAGGGAAAAAGAAAAATGAAAGGCAGGATGCACCTGGCATTTTCTGTATCAGTTTAACACATTGTCTTGAAAGTAATAGGGCACATTTAAATGGAAAATTTGAGTAAACTTGTAAAACACAATGAAATTAGATGTAATAAACAGAAATGTCTGTTGTAGGAAAGATGCTTGGTCCAAAGTACCCCAGTTAAGATTCCAGAACTGTGTTCAGGTGCTCATTATTTTGAGAAACAGTCATCTTGAGGCTGAAACATTCCCAGCTTGGTCTTTGCCCAGGGCGATTTTTTTTTCCTAACGCTATACAATAATTTTCAAATGCTGTTAAAAGTGTGTGGGTAAGAAAAAAAGAAGACATTCGCCCCACCAAAACCCAACAGACAAACACCTTTCACGATAAAGAAAAATCTGATCTAGTTCAGATAGATGTGCAGCCACTGCAAGGGGCAGCTGGAGCTTTTACTGACTTGTGGGAGAACACTGCTGAAGGAGCAGCATCCGGCTTTGTACTGAAGAAAATTAGATACAATTTGTCAGAGCTGTGGATGTTTGAAAGTCTCACCGTGTGTTTGCTGTATGACCTGCTGTTACACAGGTGAAACCTCTCTGGTGTGGCATTTTTGCAGTGCCTGTTGTACACTTCAGTACTTTGAGCAGTTCCTTACCAGGCAGTGGAGCTGTGCTGACCCTGAGAGATTTCAGCACCCGAGCAGGGCTGGAAGACAGCACAGGCCTGCTGCACACACAAGCTGCTTTGCAAGGCTCCCTGAAATTCACTGGAGCACCCATCCTTCTTGATCATTGTCTTGGACTTCTTGAGGTTCCTGCCAGCATTTTTAATGAGTTTCATTTTAAATTGCATCTTCTGTTGTGAGCATCTTAGGACATGTGTAATGGTTCTGCATTTCAGGCACTCATCAGCAGAAAAGATCTTTTTCCAGGGAGTGTAATCACTGTCCAAGACTGATAGATACATGTTACAGAACCATCAATTAGGACAAGTTTTTCTCAGCATATGACCCTGTTATCAGGAATTAAGCCATCCATCGCAAACAGAATTAGGAGGGATTTCCATTGATGCCTATGGGCTAGAAATCAATGCTTAAATCATTGTTTATATGATCTTGCTTTCATCAGACATTTCTGCCATTTAGCACCTCCGTGCCAGCTTCCTGCTCGGGGTTCAGTGCTGCCTGTCTTCACCCACGAATGCTGTTGATATTTATAGCTTCTGTGGTGCTGGAAACATCCTTTCCTTTCCTCTGGGGTGGTATTTCTGAGCTAAGTTGGGAATTTTAAGTAGATAAAATGTAGATGCTGGTGGGCTGAGTTGGCTCTGTGGCTACAGAAACTTACTTTTACAACTTGGCTTCTATTCCCTTATCAAATCCTATATTGGCAGTATTTAAACATACATGACTACTTCTTTAAGCTCTTTCTTCTTTATCTTTGCAATCATCTCTGTGTCTCTGTGACTGGGTTATTTTCCTTCTAGGCCAAAAAACATCCCTGAGTTCTGCCTGTAGGCACAGAAACACCTCCTTGACCTTTCTCTCTCTCATGGGATCCCACTCCCTCTTCTCCCTTTAATTTTTGAAGGTATTTATATGTAGACTAGAATTTTTAAGAGTTCCAGCCGTCCTCTTACCTTCTGATCATATGGAAGGAAATTTCTCTTAGTCCTCAGCAGCTACAGCTCATACCCATATTTTATCTAAATCTCTGCTTTAGACACAGCTCACTTCTGTTTGACTGGGTTTTGCCTGACAAATAAGTACATTCTTGGTTTTTGGAAATTACTAAACCTAGCTTTTAAGATCTAATGTTGATACTTCACATAAACATATGGCTGTCTTCCTTGTGGCATATGGCTTGTGGCACTTCTTTCTTAAATACCTAAATATGTCATAACAAATAGTGATCTACAGAAAACAAACTAAAATTTTAGAACTTCTGTGGTTAGCTGCACTTTATTAAAATGGTGAAGTAGCCTTCTTTCTGTGGTTTTAATGCTGTGCCACATTCATCACAAGAAAACACATGTCACAATATGTCACTTTTCATCACACGAAAATTTCATTATTCAAAATAATGCTTTGTTCTTATCGTGTACTTTTCATCAAATGAGAGACCTCCCAGGAAGTAAATGGCATGCTAAAAACACATCTGGATTTGATAAGGAGCAAGGAGCAGTATCTAATATGTAAACATTTTTCTTGTATAATATACTGGAATATTTGTCTGTACTTTAGACAAATATTTTTACTTTCAAAAAAGTTAATTGTTGTAAATGAGTGTGGTTCTGAATTGAAGCATTGCTTTCTTCCCAGAGGGCAGAAATTTTGATATGCTATTGATAAGTATGTCCATATTATTTGTGATAAAGGCAAGTTAAAGAAAGATTTTGCATCAGCAGCCCAATATGAAAATGAGAGTGTGAATGAATGCAGCTGTCAAACGACTGCATCTTGTTGGTTGATGTAGTGAGTTAGATTCATTACTGGTAAATCATGTTAAGTAACAGGAAATTTTTTTATCTGAATGTACAGATAGTAACAGGTGCTTCATTTGTTTAAATACCCAGAAATTAGTAACTGGCTTAGTTAGAAAATAAACTGTATTGTAATAACAGGCTGCTTTGTTAACTTTAAAATGTAATGGATCATGTAAAGTGAGAAGCTTCAGCAACTTTAGTTTTACAGGTACTTCTAAGAGTAATTTCAGAACACTGAAGATAGTGACATTCAATGCACTCTTAGTGCTGGGAATTCAGAGGGTGATTACTGTGGAACCAGTAAACAAAACTGGTTGCAAAGTCATTTCCACTTGACACAGAGAACGTGATTCCAGAGTGCACTGGGGAGAAGAGCCTCCACAGGGTGTGCATGGGACATCTGGAGGACAAGGTGCAGTGTCCCCTCTTTAGAACCAAAGCCACGATACTGCTTTTTAAAAAAATTCTTTTAAACAGAGATTACTGCTGGGGGTAGTATTTTTCATGAAAAGGCAGATGATGGTTAGGAAAGAGACTGGTGCAAGTAATCTATGTAGGCTATGAGAAAACAGAAGTATGTGACTTGGAAAAATGATAAAATTGGAACAGGGGTATGAAGAAGCTAACAATAGTGGAGTGTTAAAGGGTGCTCTGGGATGTTAAATAAAGTCTGTTAAAATGTCTTGCTAGTAAGTATCCATAAACTGCAGCGATGTAAGCAAATTGATGGTTCATAGTGTGCAGACATGCTCTGCTGTCAGCTGGAATACACTGACCTCTGCAAGATGAAGGCCTCTGTTGGGAACCAATATCAGGATCATAACTCTTCTGATTATTTTTAAATGTAATTTTATGATTCTCTGCGTTCAGATGAGCTTTAAAGAAAATGTAAAAAACCACCAGTGATAATTTATAAAAGATCATTGAGAATCAGTGCAATACTGTATTCATCAAGTATTTTCAGCATTTCAGCTGCTATGTTATAGAACATCAGGATACTGTGATCTCACTGATGATGGGTTTACTGTATTAGAAATTTTTTGATCAGCATTCATGAAGGTTTCAGAAGGTAATCTTTCCTGCTGTAGTTTACCACAGCATGTGCTGTTAAACCAGTATCAGGAACTGTATTGTGTTTTTGTCTGGATCTTCTGTACCTGGCAGCATATTCCTTATTTGTATTAAAGTAATGTCTGTTCAGCCCGCTGGGGCTTGATGATAAGTGAGGAGGATTGTTGTGGAGGAGGATCCTGGTCTGGAGAGCTGATAGCAGACATAGACAAGCTGGGTGATGTGGGGTGAGGAACACAGGGAGGTGAAGAACAAACTCTTACCAGTATTCACCCAGTGGGGGTAGAAGAGAGCCCAGCTCCTTTGGCTCTGTCTGTTGAGCGAGGTGTCCTGTCAGGTGATGAATTATAGGTAGTGGAAAATCTTGTGCATTTGTCAAAATCAGTATATGATATCAAGAACCATCTTTAGTTTTTCCTTACTGACTAAAAAAGAAAGGACAAAGAACCTGAGGAACCGATGAGTGCAAACCTTTCTGCAGACTCTTGAACCTATTCTATATTTTCTTGGTTAAACCAGTTTTGTAGGTTTCAAAGTGAGGGCAAGATTTATCCCACTATGGGAAATTTAGAGAAATGGTATGTTTTGCTTTACAATTTACATGTGCAAAAAAAAAAAAAACAAACCAGCAAGAGACACTATGTGCTGATATTCCACGTGGAAACAGGAAGGATATAGTGTAGTATAGGTAGCACAGAGAGCCAAGTATTAGCTTCCTGTGGGTTTGAAAATGGTGACTTTGGATAAGATACTGATACAATATTCATATAACCTTTGCATGATACAAGTTATCTATCAGACTATATTTCTGACCTGCACCTCCCAGGAAACGAATATTTACTCCAGTGCAAAATTTCTTATTCTGCAAAGCTTGACAACTTGGTCTGAGATCACTCTAAGCCAGTTGGCCCTTGCTTAAATATTCATCAGACTTCTGATAATTGTGATAACCCTTGTAGGCTGGCAAGCAAGGCAAATTAGCAAAAAGATGATTGATCTTTTTTTATATGCAGTTTTATCTTCAACCTTTCCTGGATATATGTTATACTATAGTAATAATTTCTTCTCTAAGGTATTTGCCAGTATCTGGATTTGCACATCTATTTACAGTTGCCTTGAAGCCTCATAATTACAATACAGCTGAAATGTCCATTTTCTTTCCCTGACTACAAATAGGGATCAATCGAATTTTAAATGACTGCTTACGGGCTAGCTTCCGATCATGACCTTTGTAAATGATTAGAGCTCACCACTGTTGCTATCTACCTTGAAAGGGTAAGCGGGCAGGTCTGTCTAACTGGCATTTAATCTGGAAGAGAGCCAAAGATATTTGAGCTAAAAACCTAATATGAGTTGGCAAAGAGAAGTATGTATAGACCTTTGCACTATTATTTAGATTTTTTTTTTACATTTCTTTTTTGAATTTAGGAAATTCTTTTAAGCTGTAGATGAGATATGTATTTTTAGATAATGTTATACTGAAGTTATAATAATAACTGCGCTTGCAAAATACATAGCATAAAAGCGTGAAAATGGGGTTTCAAATTCTAAATGACTGAATTCATTTTTTTTTGAAGAATGTGAAATTATAGAATGGTTTGGTTTGGAAGGGATCTTAAAGATCATCTTGTCCACCCCTTGCCATCAGCAGAGACACCTTCTACTGTCCCAGGTTGCTCCAAGCCCTGTCCAACCTTGGACACTCCCAGGGATGGGGCAGCCACAGCTTCTCTGGGCAGCCTGTGCCAGGAACTCGGCACCCTCCCAGGGAAGGATTTTTTCCTTGTATCTAGTCCAAATCCACGCTCTTTCAGTTTGAAGCCATTCCCTCTTATACTGTCACTTCAGGCCCTCATCCAAAGTCCCTCTCTGTCTTTCTTGTCCTTTCCCTTTAGGCACTGGAAGCCACAGGGAGGTCTTTCTGGGGCCTTCTGTTCTCGGGGCTGAACATGCCCCGTTCCAGCCCGGTGCTGTCAGCAAGTTGCTGAGGCTGCACTTGGTCCCAGTGTCCACATCATTGACAAGGATGGAAAGGTGCCAGTGGTGGTTGGCAGTGGCTGAGTGAGAGCCCAGGTGTGCCCGGGTGGGCAAGAGGCCAGCGGCACGTGGGCTGCATCAGCACCAGTGTGGCAGCAGGCCCGGGGCAGTGCCTGCTCCTCTGTGCTGGGGACTGGTGAGGCCATACCCCGAGTGCTGTGCCCAGCTCTGGTGCTGCTCACTGGCTGGCCCCAGCTCCTTGGTGCTGCCCTCCAGGGGCTCTCTGGGTCACCTGCCACCCCTCCCCTGCCTCTGGGCCTGGGCTGGGCCCTGGCACCATCAGCGGGAGCTTGGAACCCTCCCTGGCCAGCCTGTGACCAAAGCTGTTCAGGCACAGTGCTTGGTCACAAGTGTATTGTCTGCTAAATGAATTCATCTGAGAACTGCACTACAGGGGAGCCATGAGGTGGATCTGCCTTTTCTGGGCAGAGCTGCATGGAGAAAAGAGACTCCACACTGGCACTTTATTGCTTAAACCTCCTTTCCTTTTACCATTGGTTGAGATAGCTCAGGCCGTGCTTGTTTGTGCAGATCATGTGTAGGTTATGGCTGAGATGCTTCTATCTCTGCTTGTCAGTTCAGTTTCATTTTCATGAAGAATTGTGCCTGTATCATACAATGTTTTGACTACCATCACTGAATTTCTCGAGGTGTTGTTCTGTGCACTGCTGCTGAAGCAGGAACAAGAGTGACATCAGTGGGATTAGAAAGCAAACACCTCCTCTCAGTTTACTGATAGATTTTACAAACCCAAAGTTTGGGGACTAATAAGAATTACTGCTAAGAGCCATGAATGCTTTTATTTAATTAAAATAATATACTGTGTTGCCTAATCATTCTTGTGTGGTATTGATCAGAATATTTATTAAAATACTAGTGTTTCTGGGAATATGGCACTTATTATTAACACTCTGAAATAATTATACAGTTTATAGTGAATATGCAATCTTGCCTCTCTGCTGGCCAGAGCATTTTCTTCTGTTTTCTGTAGTGTGCTATATTGTTACATAATGCAGCTGGCAGCTGCTTCAAACTAGTCAAATGTATTCTTACCTAAAGACTAAGCCCAGAAAGCATTTGTAAATTTAGTTTGTAAAGGTTTTGTGTCAGCATTACCTTTGGCTAGCATTTAGATAGTGATATTTTATTAATTTAGATTTTTTTTAAAGAAAATATCAAGTATGTTTGAAATATTCAATAGATTATAATCTTATATTCAAATTTAATATAAAAAAATGAGTTTTTAAAAATATTTGAATTGGTATTTACATTCTTCATATCAGTCTTAAACTGGAGATGTGTCATTCATATATGGTACTTGCTAAGGCAGTTTTTATTGAAAAGGATGGTGGTTTTGGAAACAGTTGAAATGTTTGGAAGCAGAATTCCTGCGAAAAGTCATGAGAACTTCAGTATCTTCATCATTTCTCTATGGCCAGGCTGCTAAAGTAGTACTGGGAGTAAAATGCTCTCAGGGATTGCTCATGTGTGACTTCTACTTCATGCCTGCAGGTCTGAAGAGAACTTTTTGATATGGCAACAGAATAAAAACTAAAGAGAGTTCTTTCCCTGTCTGGCAGATGCAGCAGCAAGAGCTTGCCCAGATGAGGCAGAGGGATGCCAACCTAACGGCGCTGGCAGCCATCGGTCCCCGCAAGAAACGGAAGCTGGATGCACCTGGCCTGCTCAGCATAGGAGGAGAGGTATGTGTGTGCCCAGAGCGAGGGAAATGAAATCACTCCTTCAGAACCCTGAAGGAACAGCTGGAGCTGCTCCTGCTGCTGCTGTCAGGGCAGTGTGTCATTTGCAAATGCACATCGACACCGGGAGTCCGGCTTATCTTGCCACAGTTAAAATGGCCTCTCCTTTTAGTTGTATTTTCAAGTGTGAGCTTTCAGCAGGTAATTAAAGAATATTTTTTAAATAGTTAAATGTGAAGTGTAGGCCTTAAACTGTTCGCTGCCTTTATGTCTGCTTTCTCCTCTGTATAATCTGAAAAAAACCAAAAAGAGTGGGGAATGAAGAAGTATCTGAAAAACTGTAACTGTAGTCTTGCTTACAGTTTGAACCGAGAGCTTGTAGTAATACCAGCACGGGTTTGTGATAAATACGTGTCCAGACTTCCTCCAGAACGTCAAGGTGTCCCCCACCACTGCAAAGATGAGTTGATACTCATGCTAAATTGTAATTTCTGTAAGAATACTGTGCTCTAGAAATAGGATCAGACTCTTTAGCATGATTCTCCTGTTATTTTAAGTGGAGGAGTAGCTGTGCTACACAATAAATGCAAAATTGTTGAAAGCCTGATCTATATTAAGCAAGGTGGAGAACCAGGGTGATGTGGTTGCACTGCTGTGGGTGGCTCTGTAAGAGCACGGTGTTGTTTAGTACAAATACACTTGGGCTGCTTTTCATTCTGCTGAGTCTGCCCACACAGTGGAGTCAGAGGAATTCTCCCTATTACATGCCTGTTCTGAGGAAAATGCAAACATTTTGTTTTGAATAACTAAACTAACAGTTTTGGCTCAGACATTTGACTGTCTAAATGCCAGGCATTTCCAAAGGCCTTTTTGTTTTCCATTTTGGATAGCTTTTATCTGACTTCTTTCTCTTTTCATGTGCTAAGATTAGTGCTAGGGAATTAGCTGAGCTAGGAACGGAAGTGAATCTTGTTTATACTCTAAAATTGACTTAGGATTTCAGATATGTAGGAGGTGCTCCCATTTCTGGTAATATTCATTTCAGACTGAGTGAGTTTCCTGGGTTTTGAGTTGTCCTGTTATCCCTTTCCTTTCAATCTCCCTCCTTTATCTTAGATTCAGTAAAGAATTCTGTTGTCCTTCACATGCACCTGTAAAAAAATCTCACAGCAACAGGCCCAAAGAAGCTTTCATTTGACTGGGTGGTCTTAGATTTGGCTTTCCCTCATTTAAAAATAATTTGAACCTGCTATTAGTACATAGATCCCTTCAGATTTCAACACTTCACCAAAGGAATATTTTCTCCTAAGGAACAAAATTTAATTTTTACTGTCTCTTGTCCCTTTAAAAAACATTATTCTTTAGTAAGTATTAATAATTTGATGAACAAAATTGTGATCACCTTCAGTGAATGAAGCATTTTAATCAGAGCTCTGTATCTAAATGGATTATGATGAACAGCTTCCCTCTCTCTCTAGAAGCTCCTTGTTCTCTTGCTACAGTGCTTCAAGGAAAAATAAAGGTCTGGGGCAAATTCCAAAGGCTTCTGGATATTTTTGCTTCGTTTTGCTGCTCTCCTAGCCCAGATTTTGCTGAAGAACTGTATTGCTCAATTGGCAAACTGTTCTTGAAGTTTTTGCCGATCCATGGATTTCCTGGAGCCATGAATTGTGTGCCAGTTCAGATGGAATTGCTCCCATCCCTCTTCTCCTAGCTTCTAACCATCCTGGCCAGCTCATATAGATGGCTGGCTGGAAGCAGATTTCAAGGTCTGGAAACTGTATCTGCCTTATTCAATGGCTTTTGTAGGGAATAGGACCTGAAGTACTGTAGAAGCTGTGTCACACAGCTTGGCTCCTAGAAACTCCCTTTCTGCTATTCTTCCTAGCTTATTAGGGCTGCTATGCAGAAATAAGCTTAACTCCTCCAAAATGTTTCACTGTAAAAAGGTATTGAGATTTTGTATTATTTGTCTAAGACTGTCTGATATCTCTTCTTTGGGTTTCTGGAGATTATAAAACATCATTATGATTCTGTGTTCTGTGGTACCAACACCCCCTTAGCCCAGTTCCACCTTTAAATATCCAACCTCCTCTGTGGTCTATGACACTCTGATTTCTCCAGCAATTTCTGAGCTGCTTAAAGCCCTTGATACTGATAATCTCTGCTTGCAAGATCTAACTTGACCAGAGCTTTTTTGGCCTGCCCTATTTTTTTGGTCAAAATACCTAACATTGAAGTTGCTAGTCTCCTCACTAACCTTTTTGACTTATGTGTCTGCTTTTGTTGCAGCTGGAGCCCTGCATGTTTACTGATCAAAAGATGTCATTTACCAATCATCCCACCCTGGCATGTTCCTTTTTTTTCCCCTTTTCTGAACTAACTCTTGTTTGGCACTTAACTTAGTTTTTTACTTAGTTGCATTGGCCATTTTTCAGTGAGGAGTGCTGGGTTTCAGTTCAGCTTGGTTTAACAGAAATACTAACGATGTATTTTTGGAAATTGGATCTTTTTAATAGTACCCTTTTCATCTGAGCAGGAAGTTTATTTAGGAGTAGTGATGGATATTCTACTTAAGAAGTTGATGGAAAAGATTTATATTTCTGTATTTAAGTACTGTTTGTTACATAGAGAGAAATAGCTCTTCTACAGCTTTTGGAAATGTGAAAAAGCTTGTGTTAATAACTGTAAGTATTTTCTACCAGCATTTTGAGAGTATTTTCTTTAAACTTATTCTCTATCTCATATTGCCAGAGCTCCTTTGGACTTCTTTGCTTGTTTTCAAGCCATAGCTAAATAGACATTTTTTTTTTTTGGATAGCAGGATTATTATAAATTATCAAGACCAGGCCCATCAGTTGTCTTTCCTGGACTAGTACAGCTAATTTTTTTTTTACTACTTTTACCTGGGGACATGGAAAATCAGCAGTTTTGGAGTGAGCTTATTTTTACATGTTTGGGTTTTTAAAATTTGCTTCTACGTGCAACCATATAAAAAATGCATTTCCAAAACAGGGGAAAAATATTTTGTAAAACAGTGGATTAGCAGGGGCTCGGTGTTCCCAAATAACACTGCTACCAATTGAGTGACTGGTTTCTGACCACAAATACAAAGTGGCCTGGGCTAATGTCACTAATGTGACCCCACAGCAATCCCTGCACTCCTGCCCTGCCTTTACTTGGCCCTGGCTCTTGTACCCTGGGCTGACCCATCTCCATTCGATAAATAAGAAGACAACTGATCTCAGAGCAGTAAAAAGTGAATAGTTCCTGCTTTGCTTGTTGAAGTAGTTTGGCCTAGAGCCCAGTAAATACTGGAAAAGGAACTTACAACCAGGCAGAGACAGCAAATGTGAGATCACCTGCACTTCATTCGCCTCCTTTTTAGTACCTTTCGTGTCTGCTCATATTTTAGATGATCTGCTAGAAACACACCTGCCTCTGTAGCAGCCAGCAGCTCATCAGTAATTCAGCCTGCTTATTATTATAATGTGGTTTAGATCAAGAGTGGAGGAGAAGAGGTAAAGAGAAGCGAGCTACCTTTGGAAGGATTCAGCTTCTCTGCCTGGCAGTGCTGAAAATACTGCGGAATTTTTTAGGGATTTTACATTTCTTTAGTAATGCTAGACAAAAATTATTGGAAAATATCTTCTAAAGTCATAGCTTTTTGGAATTTAGTGCATGATTATCAAGTTAGGTATCTAAGGATCCTGGCCCCTGTTATGTGTTTAGCAGCAGTGCTGCCCAGGTCTGATCTGTGCTGTGGTCCTGTGATGCTCGTGGGGCACTCAGCATTGGGTGACACAAACAGGTCACAACATTCAGGACAGCAAGCACTGAAGTTCTTCAGTTAGCATCCGTAAGCACCTCTAATGCCAGATCAAATATAAAGTTTGGGTTGCTTTTGTTTGCCTTAGTTGCTTTTTGATTGATTTTGAATCTTATTCAGTTCACGTTTTCAGTGTTTTGGTTTTTTTTCTTGAATTACAAGGTTTTTAAGAGTTAGAATGAAAATTTTGGTTTGTTTATGGAATGGTTATTTTCATGTTATTATAAGAGTTAAAGCTTTAAAAAAAGGATTAGCCATCACAAGACTAGGTCAGGTAGCTTTATAAGCTAAATATTTAAATACTGGTGAGGTGGCATGAATGCAGAATTTGCGTATTATCAAGTCCCTCATTTCTTATTATGGAATTAAAATGTATAGGTTAAACACATATATTTTTCTGTATTTAATAATAATAATAAAAAAAATAATTTGTTTTTTCATCAAGACCTATGGCTAGTATCCTCAAATACATAAATACAGAGTATATGTTTGAAATATCTGAGGGTATAATTTGTTTAAATATCAAGTGAAAGCCCTCTCCTGGTACTTGCTGGCACAGATGGTTTTTGAATACTGAGCTTCCAAAGGCAGCTTCAGGGCTAGTTCAGTGAATCACTGCTTATTGAAGACAGTCATTTTAGGGATAAGAAAAAGCCCTCTTCCTCACACAGCAGAAGAGCAGTCATCTTAAAAATATCCAGCAAACTATCCCAAACACCATCTTTCAAAATGTGCAGGACCATACATTGGGCCAGTGCTCAAGGGAGATCTCATACTCTGTGGTTTTTCTCATCCAGTATATTCCAGCCATTATGTTAGTCAAGAAAGATAATGTTCTTGCAGACGTGGAAAGTCCCAAAACTAACAGTTAAAACAGAGATGGTTTGTGTAGAGAAAAGCTAATTACTGAAGTGATTGTGAGATGTATTTTGGGTACGAGGCACCACATTTTTTAATTAAATTAACTTTCAGATGGTATAATTTGAGTATTTTAAAGCTGTTTTCATGTTTAGGTTTTGTACAAAACGTGATTAACATTCTGGTTTAAGACTTGGAAATCTGTGTTGTCCCAGAGGCAGACATAGAGAAGTTATTTAATATTACTCTCTATTAGGTCTTTATATTTTAGTAACTCCTGATTTCTAAGTGGACATGAAAGGATGGATTCAGGATTATGTGGGAAGCACTTGGGTATGTGCTATTGCTGGAAAAAAGTTTGACTTTTTTCTGCAAGACTTTTGACTGCAGTCTCTTTTTGGTTATGCAGTACTGAATATGATTCATTTCACCACTTCAGCTGTCATTCTCACTTCATGCTTGGACTATCCATGGACATTTCAGCAACACTTGCAATTATTCCTCAAATCCACTGTCAATATATTAACAATATTAAGAAGAAATCAGGATACTAGGTAATTTTCTCTTTGGAATAGGTTAGACATGTGCTGTCTCTTGGAAAACCTGGCCTTTTTTCCTTCCTTTCTTGCTCTTTTAAACTGTAAGAGATGTGTGTGTGTCCTGCAGAAGTCTCTGTTACAGGAGGGTTGTGCTTTGGCTTCTGTCCAAAGTTTCTACTCAGTAAATATCACCCACTTTAGAAAGTCATGAAGCAGCCAATATATGAGGCATACCTGCTCCTGACAGACCCAAAGAACTAGAATCAAGGAATAGTCTTTTATTTTGGGGAAAAACACGAATCATCAGCACTGCCATTCTCTGAGCAAATCTTTAGGCTGTTCCCTCACCTTTCTGGACCTGAAGTTTATTTCATGGCACCCACTTTCAAATATCCTTGGAACAACTTGTTCTACAGCTCAAGTGTCAGCTTGGTCTTCCTACTGTATGGTTGCCTCTTGATAAATTACTTTTTGTTTAAAGTGGTCAAGAGATGTTTAGAAAGCTCTGGAATCTAAAGCCCCTTTACACTGGATAAGCTTGAGTTATATGAAAGAGATAAAATGGAGCAGAACAACTTTTGCAAGCATTTATGGATCGAGAAGTTAAAGTTTGCTTTTTGTGCTTTTTAAGCCTGTAGAGTAAGAGCAGAACAGGAGGAATTTTTATGATTTGTTGTATCATTACCTTTTCAAGCACTCTGCTCCATGTCTCACTGACATGATAAAATGCAGGGTTCTCTCAGATCTGTTTTGGTGTAGGATGTCACTGCTGCTGACAGTTATCATTTCATTTAAGGAATCCCAAAACTATCACTTAAATTTATGGGTTTGAATTTTCAAGGAGACAGGAGTCTGTCCTTACATTTTTTTAATGGACTTACATGCATACTTCTTATAAATCTTTGAAAATCTCAAGTTTGGCTTTAACTCCTCTTTTACTTCTGTTGTGCTTTACTTCCTGTTTCCAAAACCAAATAAATATGAAAATAATTCACCGTAAACATGTTGATATCTATTTTAAAAGCAATATTTTGAAACACTCTATAGATCTTATCTTAATTAGTAATTGCACCTTTTTTCCTTATTCTTATATGAATGAGATTTCAATTTAAAAATCAATTACCCCAGTGATGAGTTTTCATTTTTAAAATTTTAATTCAAACTGTTTTAGCCCACGATGAACCCAAACTGGGTTTTTTTTGAACTCTGGTTTTATTTTGTGAAACAAAACTTATAAACATTACTCTAATACTTCTTACAGACTTAGCAGTAAAACTAGGAAGACATTGAAGATGATGGATAATGCAGTGTTTACATTGATGATTAATAATTGTAACTGGGAGTGAATGTGTAGAAATACATTTCTGTGCCTGTTGCAAACAGGCAGGAATACAGACAGTGAGTCAGGAGGCAGTAGAGCATTTTTGCATGGATCTCAGTTCACAGGAGGAGAAAGCCAGGCAGCAATGCAAGAAAATAGCAAGTGGGCTCTGTGCCAGGAAAAACATTCTTTTTTACTAGTAGAACAGGTTTGCAAGCTGTGTGTATTCCTTTGATCTATGGAACACAAAATATTCTGACAGAGGTTCAATGATATTAATAATTTTTCCTTATTGGCCAAGACAAATTTGATTTTTACTTCATTTGGAGATGGAAGTTGGTCCCACCTGACTGCATGATGTTGATGTTGCATGCAGGAGGAGACCATGAGAGCATTTTTTTTCTCTTCTTCTCAAAGGTTTGTACTGCATTATCACTTAAATAGTGTTCTGTTGTTTTTTTTTTAATAGAAATAGAAATCCTCCTCCTTGGTGACAAAGAAAAAAAATTACTACATTTTATAAAAGAAAATTTTATCAATGTGGTAATAATAAATACAATTTTTTAATTTATGGATGTGTTGTAAATACAGTGTGTGCAGCTTCTTAGCATGGAAAATGAGAACTTGGCAGAAAGACATCTGAGTAGCTACGAGTTCATCCATTATTTGTCAGTCCCTGTGGAGCTCTACTGCTATTCCTGGGAAGGTTGTGTTTTTCTTGCAAAAGGCAGCTAGCTGCCTTGAGGAGGTGTGGGGACAGAGGGTATGTAAGTTTGCATTTTGGGGTTGTTTTAGGAGTTGGTTTTGGGTTGAGGTTTTCTGTACTTTCAGTTGTCTTCTCTCTGTCTTTCTGATTTTCAGACACTGAAGGCTAGAATCTGTTTTGCAGTCTCTGTTTTTCTGATGCTTATACCTACAGATTTTTTCCTTCTTCTGGCTAAGTCACTGGTAAGACTTGAGAAAAAGTGTGGAAGGGTCTAGCAGAGGGTTTGTCCATTGACTGTAGAAGGTAAGGCCCAAGGTGCTGTGACAATTTTAGGTGTTAGTGAAAATAATTTTTAAAACCTGACCAGAAAATTTTCAAGGTGTAACTTTTCAACTTGTACATGACAAGATTCATACCTGTATCTTAAGGTGGCAATGTTCCCATTTTAGTAATTCTTCCCTAGAGCAGTCAGATGAATCATCAAATAGATTCATTTCCTTCTGCTTCTATCCTATTCAGTGCTAGGTAAATTTTGTGGAAAAATCTTTTTCCTTTTTGTCTAAAACCTTTTTTACTGAAGTTAAGGTTTGGAAAAAGTCTAAAGAACTTCAAATGTACTAAGATGCAGATTTTTGGATCTTTTTCAGCCAATTCTATTATAGGCAGTCAGGTAATGTGTTGGTCCTACAGAGAGTGACAATTAGTCATTTAACATTTTTAGTCTACCCTGGACCTTTGGGCAAACAGTCTTGAACTTGAAGGAAATCTGGTTGCCAGCTTGTAAAGTAAACACCCGACCTAGAAGTGCTGAACAGAACTTGTTATTTTACTTGTTGTCAAGTGCAGAACCTAACCATTGTCCAAGCTGTGTGTCCCTGTGGTGGGAATTAAACTCAGATCAGCTGCTCCACTTCACTCCTTCCCCACTTCCAGTGAGAGAGGGATGGAGGCAGAGACTGTGGGGTGAGATAACAATTTACTGGAAACAAACAGCAGTATAGGAATATAGGAAATGCACAGCAACAGAACAATGTCGACAGCAAAAGGGCACAAAGGAGCAGGAGATTTACACACAAAAGGAGCTCCCCACCTCGGCCCAGCTCCGTGCGGCCGAGGCCAAAACAAGACCTGTTCTGTGGCTTAGCCGTGACACGCGGGTGTTCCCGGGACACAAACAAGGTGGTAGAAAATGTGGCTGTGGAAGTGCTGTCCTTTAGACAACAGAAGCAGTGCTGGGCAAACCCAGA
The DNA here is from genome assembly GCA_013400175.1 of Phainopepla nitens. NCBI lineage: Eukaryota > Metazoa > Chordata > Aves > Passeriformes > Bombycillidae > Phainopepla > Phainopepla nitens. Next base: position 119,682 of record VXBQ01016386.1, read on the forward strand.
AAGAGCCGGCCCGTCCTGGTGGTGCCGCCCGCTCCCGGCCGGGCTCGCTGCGCGGAGCTGCGGGAGGAGCCCTGGCGAGAGCGCACTCCGCGGTGCTGCTCCAACAGCTTCCTCGGGGAAGAAACTCAACGGAACGCCACAATTCTGGGGTATGGGCACGTTTCCTTCCCCCTGAAGCCACATCCCAAGTGATGATGTGGGCGGTAGAGAATAGCAATGGTGATGCTCCCCTCTGCGCTGGCACTGTGCGTTATGTCCAGCCGAATGTGCTCTGTTGATAAAAAAGTATAAGTTCTTGAATTAAAAAGAAAACAAATGCCCAACAGATAAACTGTTTCATTTAGAACTTGCTGTCTTATTATGTGTTCAAAAAATTATCCCTTCATTTTCAGTAGTCCAATTGAAAACAAGCTTAGTGTGTAGGAAAGAGAAATGAAAACAGGCTTTTCATGGTTTCCTTTTACCATGTGCAAGTCTTCCAAGATTTTACTGTAAGTGAGAATGTTTTTCTGAGTGTTTAGTGTATGCATATCATATATATATATCTGTGCACAAAATTTAAAGGCAGGTCCCTATTACAAGTTTCATAAGTTATATCATCATGAAATGACACCATATCAGCAGTTTGTGGTGCAAGCAGATTTACTTTGACCAACTTTGCTGTTCAAGGAATATGATGATTTTTAATCCCTGTGATCTGTGCTAAATTGTAAGAGTATTTTGACCAAATACTTGTTTAATTTGGAAAGGAATGCTCACTCTTCTTTTACACGTGTTGACCAGTCTCCTATTGTCCGCACTCCTCCTTCAGAATTTGGCTGAAATTTGCCAACGATAGAATTGAAAGGTGGAGCTCAAATATTTAAATTTTGAGCTGAAACGAGCTTTTCAGCTTTGTTAAAAACTGTTCCCGGATAATGGAACAGTGTGCTTTGCACATCCTTCCTTTCTAGGACTGGTGGCAAAGTGGTCCTGTTTGGCCACATTCATGAGAAGTTGAGCGTTGGAGCTCCAAACCTGCAAGGGCATGTGCACATGCTTAACTTTAAGCAGAGTGGTGAGTTTGTTTGAAGTCAGCAATGTGCCTCGTGTAGAACATTAATTACCTGCAATAAGCTTTTGTTGGAGCGCTGTGTTCCTGTCAATCTCGCTGCATTTCCCACTGCATGAGCTCCGCTTTGCTAATCCCTAACTGGTTCTGGTGTAGGAAAACACTTTATTTTCTGTATTTCCTTCTATAGTAAACCCAGGGTTTTCTTTCTAGAAATTGTCATATTGTGTGCTTTTGGAAAGTCTCATGCTATTTGACCATGGAAGTCTTTGGGACTAATCTGTGTGTGTTAAATGCGGGTTTATGAAGTTTCCCAATGTGTCTTGAATATTACAGGCAGATTTTGCTTTCAAAGAAATAATACAGTAAAAATAGCTAATAGTGGGATTTTCATTTTGGTGTTCCTTTTGTTACATACTCTGTTCTAGTGAAGGACTAGGAAAAAAGGAGGGGTTTGTTTTTGTTTTGCCTGGAGTCAAACAGGAGCATGCTGGTTAAAGGGATTCTGTGGGGGCTGGAGAGGGCCTGAGGGAACTCGGAGAGACATCTACCACCAGCAGCTTGTCTGTTCTAGCTAATTATAGCTGGGGTACTGTTTACTTTAGTGGTGTACTCCTTATTTATTAGTTACTTGGTTACTGCTTGCCTTCAAGTTACAGGCTGGCAGCCAGTTCCTGCAGGGGAGGTGCAGTAGGGAGGGAAGGGGATCAGGCAGAACTGCAGCTCCCCGACCTTGGCAAGGTTTCTTATGCTGGTGGAGTTTGGGGTTTTTTTAATACTGCCAACCTGAGAGACGGTCAAAAAGAGAAGCAGAGAACTTTAAAAATTGCGACAGCTTAAGGAAATTTTTTACTATGTAGAAGGACTGTGGTGATAAAATTATCATGAGTGTCTGCATGACTTTTAAGTCAGACTTGGGTTTTTTTCCTCCTTCTATTCCTGTCTTTAGAGAAAAATCTTGCTTTTTTTGGCCTATATGAAGTTACAATGATTTGCATAAAATTACAGTCCTTATAGCTTTTTAACCCACGAGTTCATGGGATTCTGGAGTTAGTTTCATGGGGTAGTTTTTCTAACGAGTTACAGATCACTTTTCCAAGCCTGACTGAACATACACACAGCCATTTCCCAGTGTTAACTAAAACTAAGTTAAATCATTACAAAACTAGGGAGTGGAAACCATAGGTCACTTAGGAGTCCCAGCCCTTAAGAGTCAGACTTCTGGGCCATTGAAGCACTTTGGGAATTCCTACCCTACCTCACCCTCCATCTTTTCTGATGAGCTTTGAGCTGGCCTGTGGATGAGGTGTCTGAAGGAGGTAGTGCAGTAGACCTATTTTCACTGGCTTTTTTTATTCTGTTTGTAGTATTCTTGGTACAGTAATTATCTCAGCAAACAAAAGGGCAAAGAACAGCAGTGTTGTATGGGAAGGCAAATGAGAATTATGAGGTTTTCTGCAGCTGTGTTTGAGAAAGTAGAAGGTATCATAAATAGTGATATCTGTGCTATAGCAGCATGAAAATAGTGTTGGCCAATGCTATAGTTTTATCAAGAAAAGGGATCATTTTCCAGTCTTTTTGAGCATGACACTCTTGCAAAGACAGGAGCCTAACAAGAGCTAAACTTCTGTATGATGTACCAGTTACTGAACAGTTTAGAGGAAGCTCTCCCAGGAGAGTGAACAAAAAGTTCCATAAAAAAGGCAAAGTTTCTATCTCCAAAGGAGAAGGTAAGGAATGCAAGGAGCACAACAGGTTAAACAGCCTTGGCCAAGGAACTGAGTACCCCTAGGCAGACCAGCATCTCGAATCAGTGGTAGTGGTGTGAGCTCTGAGGGGAGGGAAGTTCAGGCTAGTGCTCTCGTGTAACATAAAAAAGGACAAGCAGTCTGTCAGGGGAGACAGTCATTGCTGTGGGATTTCTTCTCTTGATCAAAAAGAGCACTGCAGCCTACTTTATCTATGGGGAGGTGTTGGCAGAGGGCATTTTTTTCCCAGGCCATATCACTGGACTGTGATATGTTTTTCCTAATCCATAAAAGAAGCCACCTGTGTTCTCTCTTTTGCAGGCTCTTGTTAATCCCTTGGTTTTCTCTTTTTATTTTTTCCTTTTTTTTACCATTAGACATTTAAAAAAAGAAACTTTAGGAGACATCTTTACAAAGCAAAAAATGAGCTACATCTAATGGACTTAAAAAATGTGCCTAGTGCTTGTCTCCAAAGCCAAAATTACTTTTCTCATCTCTGTAACTAATTTTTATGAATAGCATTCAGTTTCAGTACCTTGAAGCTCAATTAAAGGAGGGAAGGGGAAACAAAGTGCACTCTGCACAAGCTTGCTTCCTGTCCCTGGACACCATTGACAACATAGGTGTGTTGGATTTTGGTAAAACTGACATTGCTACAAAATTCTTTTAGCAAAGTTTTCATCTTCAGCTGTGTAGCTACAGTGAGAAGAGATAAATTTGATGCTGCTGTTGACTTAGCTGTTACCTCAATAACAGAACAATGAAGAACTGCAAGTACTGTTCCCTGGTGTTCTTGTCAGCTGTGCAGGTAGTCAAAGTAATAATAATTTGCCAGTGATGTTAAGAGCAAACATACATCAAGATTTCAAGTATTCTTTTCATAATATTTCTTAAATAACTTAGAACCAATATGGAAGGGTTTCCAGAAGAAGATTAGAAGGTAGGTTTTCTCTCTCTAAAGAAAGAAATAAAAATTACATCTTTGGAAGTATTTGACATCATGTCTTATTTCTTGATTGAGAATCCAGAAGAATTATTTTATTTACTTCAAGAAGTACTATGAGCCTGAATCTTCAATTAGTTGGTTTTAATATTGTGAAATATTCCTTATAGTGCTGGGACACGTTCTGTAGCTCCTCCTGCTTGAGGACAAGAAGTAGTACAACAGGTGATTTGATTCCACCACAGATCATTAATTTTCAGTTGTGAGTGTCCAAATCACTTAAGCAATAGTACATTATTTCAGAAAATTCCTAATGAAGAGCATCTGGAGTAAAGTCTTGAAGTACAGGCTAGAGTCAACTGTTTGTCCTAACTCTGGTCTCTCCATAATCAAATCTGGATGTGTAGGTTGTGTATTTCAGTGTGAATTCTACCCAGTCTGCAGCAATTAGTGGAAATTACAAATGTTTAATGAGCATTTTAATGCTTTTCAGTTGATATTATTGATAGGTACTCCAATGTTCCAGGTGTCTTCAGAATTCTCTACCTTGATCCATTTTGTGGCCCATGAGTAGATATTATTCACATATAGTATTTATTTTAGCTATAGTGATTAATACGTCAGTTTGACCTATTGGGGTTTCTTTTCTACAGTGCCATATATAAAAAAAGTAATGTAATCCATAATTCAGCTTGTGCAGCCTATGTTGGGCTCTAAGTCAAATGCATTTTCTATATTAGCTCTACTGGGATACAAGATTTTGTGGGCTTCATACAAGTTCTAAAAAGTTATATATTACCTTTTATCCTTGTGGTGATGAAGACCAATTACTTTTTAACATAATTTTCTTTATTTCTGCCCTTACTCTCTAGGTATTACATAGTGCTGTGGTAAATTTATTAAGTTGTACTGAGTGTGTGAGTGGGAGATGGCAGAGCTGTGTTTCTTCTTGTGTAACTGTTTTTCCAACTACAGATTCGACAAAATTAGATTTTTGTTTGTCATATTTAAATTATGAATTTAAAATAAGCCTTCTAATTTCAAAATAAATTTTTAATGAGGCAGTATTATCTGTAACTTCTGAATTTTTTTATTAGTGAATAAACTGAGATTCATTGTTTTTTAAATTAAATGTATAATCCTATCAACCTTAACAATAGTTATGGTTTTTAAGAGTTTTGAGGGGTATTTTATCTCCAGCATTCATTTGGTTTACATAAGTAGCTTCCTAATGAAAACTTCAGGTTTGTGCTGAATTTCTGATACAACTTTTCTCTGGAAGAAGACCCAAGAGCAGCTAATGAGCAGCTTTTTGTGCCCTGTCCCTGCCCAGACAGAGGCAGTGCCCTGGCTCTGCTGGGATGGGGTCACCCTGAGCTGTGTGCCATTGGTCCCAGAGCCACCCCAGCTGTGCCATTGGTCCCAGAACCACCTCAGCTGTGTGCCATTGATCCCAGAGCCACCCCAGCTGTGCCATTGATCCCAGAGCCACCCCAGCTGTGCCATTGGTCCCAGAGCCACCCCAGCTGTGTGCCATTGATCCCAGAGCCACCCCAGCTGTGCCATTGATCCCAGAGCCATCCCAGCTGTGTGCCATTGATCCCAGAGCCACCCCAGTGCCAGGGGCTCAGAGCTGCCCCCCAGCCAGGCCCTGCACCTGCCTGGCCTGGACCCCTCTGTGGGAATTTGGTGTGGCTGGGCCCAGGGGGTCAGTCAGAGNTGGTTTTAGGGTCGGAGTGAGATAACTTATAGTCTTAGGACATCTGGAATGTAGCCAATAGTATTACAAAGAGATAAGAGAGGGTCTCGAGGCAGGAAGCAGGGCCCAGTGACCATGACTAGGCATTTCCTATCTCCAAGGAGGCCTAGCAGGGTCTGTGACTGCAGCAGGAATTGTTCTCCCAGGTCTGATACCAGGACACTCCTGGCTGGCTGTGCTGGATCATCCTGATGTTTGGGGTACAGGTCCATGAGAAGCCTGTCGTGTTAACAGAGCACTACAACAGTCATACTTTGTCTCAGCTGATGGGCAAATTGCAGCACACAGGGTAATTCGTGTTGACAGTAAGAACTTGCAGATATGCAACCTAAAATGGTGAAATCATTATAGAAATTTATTTAACTGGTTGAGTGGCCATAAGCAGATTGGTTGAGCCAGCCAAATCTGAACTGTGAGGGAGGTTTCTGCTCTACTGCTTCTATTTTTTTCTTAAGATGAATTTTTGGCTGGTTTATATATATCTTTGGAACACATATTTTTAAGTCTTTGAATATTTATACTAATAGCCAGATCAACAGTAATTGATAAAATATTAAGTATATATTTTCATCTCTGTTCAGACATACAAAAGTCTTTGTTTTCACGGTTACATTTTGAGGAAAAATATTGAAAAGAAGGCATTCATGTAATTGAAAATAAACCAATTGAATTTTTCTTTACATTTCTTTCTCTTTAGAAGAATGTGTTATCAATTTAGTTAATAATATAGTTTCTCAACTTGTTTTAATTAATTCACAAAACATTTTTCGATTATTTTTTATTCTGTGGTTTTAAATCTCTTATCTGTGACAAAGATCTGAGTTTTGTTTACAGAAATTGAATAAAGATGAAGAGCTGCCTTAAGTGTTTAAACAATGCCCTTTATTAAAGAATCTATGTTTGAGTTTAATTTCCTTTTTTTTTCTTTTAGGAGTGAGGTTTTGCAAGCTGATCTGATACTTTTCCCACAACCACAGTAAATTCTTCTGCTAGGTACTAGCTGCAGCATCATTTTGCCTAATTAAAAGAGAGATGTGACAACCTGGGTCCATAAGTGTAATGCAGGGGCATCCCTAAGTGAAGAACAAGAGGGATGACATTTTGTCACTGCATTTTGTTTGCAGGCAGTGCCAGCTCCTTTTGCCTAAGTGTGACAGTCTAAGCTGTCTTCCTACAGTTTTTGTTCATACAGGATGATGCTGGATTTGAATGAGACAGGGAATTGTTGGCCTGGCAATATTTGTAATGCATTATTATTTTTCTCCAAAGCACCCGATTCCACAGCCAACCCTATGTATTTATTATTACAGGCTCTGAGAAAGAGACCTGGGAGCACCTTCTCTTCTTGACTTTAACCAAACCTTAACCAGGCACCTACATTTATATATTTCCTTAGAACCTAATTTCAACAAGTTTTAGTCATACCCTCTAGGATCTCCATAATACAATTCTGTAGGTACAGCAAATTCTTTAAATCGCCGTTAGCAGCAGAGCACACAGGCATGTTACAGACTGAGCACGAGAGACCTAAGTCTGTAGAGAGATACATGCTTTGAGTATTATCCATATTAAAAAAGGGATATCCCAAACCTTGCATTTAAAAATGTTTCTCTGAAGTGTCTCCTTTGGTGTAAATGCTGATGTGTGTTGGCATTAAACGGTTGTGTGGAGAGCGCTCCGTAGCCTGCTAGGGTGGGAATTCTTCCATTGTCAGTCTGGCTCTGCTTCCATCTGTGGCTTACTCTAGCTGGCTTTATCTCATGTGCTCTTATCTTGTTCATTGCTATTCATAACCCATACTTTGTGAAGATGGGCCTTTATTCATAAGAATTATTTGCCAAGTTCCTTGTTCCTTTATGTAAAGGAACAATAAATACTATTTGAACATATATACCTTTGATTTGTTTTCATTCCCAGTTTAATTATGGCGTGTGTATTTTAGACACATATGCCAGATTCTTGTCTTACATTACTTTGCCTTTGTGTGTTAACAAGCACAAAAGGCAGGCAAGCAAAAGCAGTATCACTGTCTAGGTACCTTCTCTATGCTGTGGTGATAGGCCTGCTTTAGGAGAAGCTAATAGCCAGGTGGTTCTCAGCTTCTGGATCATTTAAGGCAATTGTCTCCAAATATGTAGAAGATGAAAACCTGGCGAGTCGTCAGCTGTATGAGAAAAGAGATTTCTGACATTTGGCTCCACTCCTCTCTTCTCCTTTTATTCCCCAACCTCCTGCTGTGTTCAGCTGGGGAGAAAAAGGCTGGTTGTGTAGTTGGGTTGTGGTAAGCAAGTGGAGGGCATAAGTATTCAGTATTTCTGGTAACTGGTATAAATCCTGTCAGCTGGAACTGGTGTGTTCCAAACCTCTTCCTTCAGTTTTTCAGGCTGTGGAGTTGAGCTGAGCTATGTGATAGTAAGGGAGAAGTAATTACTAAGAATTCTCAAAGCAAATGGAAGTGCCTGGATATGGATTGTTCTGATACACCGCTACACAGATACTTTTTAAGGTTACCCCTTCTGAGTCAAGTCTCTTTTTCCTTTGTATGAAAGCAGCATAATTAATCAGGCTGTAATGAATTCAGTTACTGCTAGTTTGTCACCTGGAGAGAGCAGGTACCAGAGCAGGCTGAAATCCAACTGAAAATATGGTCACAGTTAGTGTTTAGTATTTAAAGACCTCTTTTAACATGTGTAGTGTAACTGTAGGCACCTTGTGTTTAGGCTGGGAAAGGTGTGTTGTATGGTTTGAAACACACCTCCAAAAATAAGTGGAAGATGTTACGAAATTCTCCTGCAAATTTTAAATGAAAAAAAGAAAAAAAAACTTTTGTACAGTGTATTTTACAGGCTGGAAAGGGAATGTATTATTCTAGATAAGGAGTTTGCAGCTCTAAATGTTATCTGAGTTGTATATTTAGTTTTGTCTTTATTAACAAAAAATCTCAGACTGTTTCAGTGTGAAAGTTGTATCAAGTTGTGTGATCTATGCCCTCAAAATCAAGAATCACCAAACAAACCAATGTTTTGGCTTGTGGTTTAAGTTGTTACTCTTGGTGATCGCTTACAAGCAGTATTTGAACAAAGGCGATGGTTTTGGTGCTGTGCACATTTTAAGTTATCATCACTGTTTGTGCTGTTTTCAGATGTCAGTGCTGTTTGAATCCTGTCTGTAGTACAGTAGGAAAAATCCATAGGTATGTTTGTTGGAAAAAAGAATAAAATCAGATGTTAGGCATTGCTTCATTTGCTTAGGTGATTTTTAACAATGCTTTTAATTTATATTACTGAGGAGATGGTGTTATAGTATATTATTTAGATGGTATTTTTTATCTAGGGTTTCAGAAGGAGCATGCCAGTGCAAGGAGTGCTCTGGTTGCTATCATGAGAGTGGTTGAGGAGGTCGCTGCCATGGGCTTGGGCACAGGGTCCCAAGGGGAGCAGAATCAGTTCCCTGGGAGCAGAATCAGCTGGGTTCTCGTGGCTGTGTGGGCTGGAGCTGGGGCAGGGACTGGGGCTGTGCTGGAGCTGGGACTGGAGCTGGGACT
>VXBQ01016386.1:128965-152359 GCA_013400175.1 Phainopepla nitens
GCTGGAGCTGGGGCAGAGACTGGGGCTGGGGCTGGAGCTGGGACTGGAGCTGGAGCTGGGGCAGGGACAGGAGCTTGAGCTGGAGCTGGATCTGGGGCTGGGACTAGAGCTGGGGCTGGGACTAGAGCTGGGGCTGGAGCTGGGGCTGGAGCTGGTGCTGGAGCTGGGGCTGGAACTCAGAGCTGGGGCTGGGACTGGAGCTGGGGCTGCCCTGCCCCAAGTGAGTCGGGGCGGATCAGCAGCATAATGACTTCGGTGGGGGGCACCGAGGAGCAGCTGGGGGGCACAAAGCCTTCATCAGCACAGCTGGATCCAGAGTGAACATCTGTCTGTACTCTTAGACTCGACACTTCTGTTAATACTGGGGGCTGTATTTGCATTTGTTAGATTATTTTGGTAACAGTACTTTCCTGTCTCTAGTGTTCCATTTCTTTCCATAATCCCCTCTCACAGTAAAATCAGTATTGGCAATTCAGAAGAAACAGAGCAATTACTTTCATGTAAGCCTTTAACAATTATTAACTTTCCTATACTTTCCCAGCAATGGTTGTATGTGTAAGTCTCGGTAAAGAGCAGCTGTGGAATGAAAATAAAGGAATTACACAAAGAAGCTGTTTAGTTGTGCTGAGATTGCCATGGCAGAGCTGTGTGTGAACTCCTTCCTTGGCAGCCAGCACTGAGGAGGAGGAGTCCATGTGCCCATATTCCTGGGATATTTGTCATGAAGCTCCTCTCTGTGCCTGTGAGGAAGTGAATGGATGATGGGAGGGCAGGATATTTGAATTTACAGGCCAGTGCACACTTGACCATAACTGAGTTGATTATAAACATTCTTATAATAATGTAATGACAATGTAAACAGCACAGGGAGGAGAAGCTTGCATTCAAAAAAGCGGTGTTGGAAAGGAGCAGTCTTGGAATCTTTGCAGCTTCCCTGCTTACTCTTATTCATGTCTTTCCCTTTCTTGTGTGTTCCCTATATGCTTCAGAAAAACAAATCTTGTAAACATTTGCTGGGTTTTGGCATAGAATAATAAAGCAGACAAGTGTCACATGAATGATTGTGACACTTGTACAAATGTCTGTGAGCTCAAACAAGACAGGCAAATTATGTTTTGACCCATTAACTATAGCTGTCTTAGGTAGAAAAAAAATGCCAATTTATCTAAATACTTAACTCAAGCATGCACTTCAGACTTAAAAATTTTGCAGAATCATATCTTCTAAGATGAATAGTTTGCATATTAAAAGCATGTCAAGATGCATCATCGTTCCATCTTTGGTTTACTGAGAAATCACAGTTTGGAGTGGATGGCAGGCAGGAAAATCAAGCTGTGTTTTCATTCCCTCTCATACTGATACAGACCATCCTTTTGCCATTCCTACTGTTTATCCACTTAATCATAATACTGTGGAAAAGAGAATGATGAAGAATTTGAATATGTCTTTCTTTGGCATTATCAACTTCCCAAATTTCCTTTCAAGTTGTCACAGTGTCAGGATTCTGGGGTGGTAGTAAGAGGTCCTCTACAACCTGGTAAATACATCTGACTCCCCATAAATGAATGTGGGGTAGCCTGGTTGTAGGGCTCAGATGCAATGCTGCAAATAATTTATCTTGTCATTTTTGAGGTTGAAAAATTTTTAATTTTGATGAGTTTTTTATAAAACTCCTGGACTGTGTAAACTGTGTAAATTTTGCCATGTCTCAAAATAATTCCAGTTTATCATTATTTTCTTTCTAGTGTAGGTGTTTCTGTAGTTACATACCCCCTTGAAGCCTGATACCACATGAATTTTTTCAGCCAACTCCCTGTAGCCTTTTGCTAGAAGGATCATTCAGTACCTGTGGGTTGCAGTGGCTCAAGATTCCCATCCTCTGCCTTTGTTTCTGTCTTCTTCCTTACATATTCCTTACCTTAGTTTTCCTTGTATATTCTCAGCTTTCTTCACATAAGGAAAAAGAAATAAATCAAGCCAAATTATTTTAGTGCTGGAGTTGATTTTTCCAATTTGAGACTTCACTTGTGGAACAGTTTTTGAAAATTATATTAATGTAATGAATACTCTGCTACTTGGTTTTGGTTATGTAGTTGATAATATGATAATACATAATACATCTCAAGAATTTTGGACAAAGAATGAAAGTTTTAAGTATTCTCTTAATTTGAGCATTCTAATGGGTCCTCAACATGAAACCTTTTATTAATGAGTATATTTTGGAACAAGATGAGCAGTCTGGCAAGTAATAAACAGACAGAGTGCACGTTTGTGTAGACCTCTTTAATGGGAACAAGGAAATGAGGTTGGATGTGCTTAGCTGGGAGATAAAAAGCCCATCTAAGTTAAAAGGCATAATAGGAGTAAAAAAGTGAGACACAGTTTTAGACCGAAATGAGAGTGAAGACTTGGCAGATTAGATTTGCCTTAAGTCCATGATAGTTAAAATAACCCCATTTAAAATTTTGAAACTGTAATTTACATGTTCCTTTATTATTATTCAGATTAATACTAAAAGGGCAGAAGTCATCCAAGGAACTTATGCATTCATTTTCTTCCCTTTCACTGTTCTCCAGGTTTGTTTCAAAATATTATTCTAGAACCTTGAATTTTGTTGCTATGTTTTGTTTTGACAAGTTTTCTTTCTGACTGTCTATTAATGCTACTGAGAAATAAAGATGCTTTTACAAAATGCTTTCAAGCACAAAAGGAGATGGCTTTCAAGAGATTATTTTACATATTTACATATTTTACCTTAAGCATTTTGTAGTCACTGCCTACTGGTGAATGTATCAGATTTTTACACACACTTTTAAAATGAACCAGTTTTGCTTCTAAGCCATTGCAAAGGGAGGAAATGAATTCTAACTTTTTTCACTTCATTTTCACATCCTCACATTTCCTTATTTCACATGGTTTAAAACAAAATGCCTCCAGCATTATTTTTTCTTTCTCAAGAGCAAAGTGAATGTGACTTTTCTAAAGGGGTCACAGGATGCCTCTGAGGCCTGTGGGTGTTACTGGACTGCTGCCTGCTTTCAGCTTAACTGAAGGGCTTGTCATAGTTTTCATCTCCTAAGAAATTAGCCCTAGGTGCTGGCCAGAAGCGGGAGAAGGCAGCATTATGAGTCCCACGCTGGTTGTTTCCCACTGACATCAAATCCTGAGGTTTTTAAATTAATCCTGCACAAAGACAACCCTTCATTTTGGTGCCAGTTTGAAATTAGACTGCAATAATGACCTTTTAAAGATGTCTAGTTGTTAAGATAACCCCCTGTTGGAAGCTGAAGGTGGCTCTTGCAGCCCGTGTTGATCAGACGTTCCCGGGCAGTCGCGGATGCCGTGAAGGTGCCGGGGAGCCGTGGCCAGTGCTGTGACCTGTGTGGCCACCAGCCCTGACAGCCAGAGCTGACCCAGCCCCTCAGCTCCGGCCACAGGCACACAAAGGGTCTTTATCTGTCCCACAGGCAGATTAGCTCCACACTGGCAATAGAAGGCTTGCACAAAAGGGCCGACTGGCCACCAGAAAAAGTTAATTCTTGGCTGCGAGTGTGGGTTGAAAGCATACCTTCTCATTTCTGGCACTGGCTGGCAACTGGAACGCTTGGAAAAGGGAGTATTAACAGCAACTGTTAATAGAAACAAAAAAATTATTTAATACATGATACCCCCAAGTAGAAAGTGGAAACTGGCCCAGTAGAAAATGGGAAATGTGGAACAGATCTGCATAATATACAGGAGATTTTTGTCTGTTGGAATAAATAGAAATTTGTGTTGGTCCTAAACTAAAATTACTCACCTAATCATTCCTGTCTTTTCACCTTGGGGTTTTGCAGCATAAGCCTGCATGAATTTACCATGTGCAGAATTGTCTTTCATTACTAGTCATAAATAGGTATGAAGCTGGAGATGGTACCTCTTTGTAGTCAAAATAGATGTGTGTAAACAAAGGCAAGAAACTGTATATCTATGACAAATTATTTTGGTAACCATTACCCACAGCAATTGTTTTTCTACATTTAAATTATGAAAAAAAATTACCATTATATTTTGTTTTTGCTAAAAGAATATCTGTATTTTTTACTTGTAAGAATTGACTGCACTTTTTTTTTTTTTGAAGGTTTTCTAATTTGGCAGTGCTCAAATGTGGTTCCAGCTGTAGAGAGTATAACTTTGATTGCTGAGACCAATTTGATTATGATTTCAACTGTATGTGATATATGAAAATTTCAGCTGTTTAACCAGCATCAGTGCATGTTTTCCTTTAAAAACTGGAGTAGGTCCTGTAGAATGAACACTTTTAATCTGTTTAAATACTCCACCTTTGACTATTCAGTTATACTTTAGTTTTTTCCATCAAAAATAGAAAATATTCATTAAACATTTTATTATTTGATGGTGTACTCCACCACCTGCTGCCATGATGCACAAAACTCTTGTTTTGAGAAATGTACTGTGAAATCTTTGTTTGGATCTGTAGATTTTGAGAATGCACAATATCCAGACATTTGAGCTTTCCTTTTTTTAACCCTTAGCTGTGTTAGAGATTTCAAGAGCTTCTTTACAGCATTTCATAAATTGTTCATCAAAATACAGACATAAGAAAAATACCATTTGTATGTTCTAGTTTTCTTTTGTGTATTAAAATAGTGGGATTTCTTGCTTAATCACTTAGGGAGGCTAGAAAATTCAATCTCTTATTTTATGATAATTTCTCTTCTTTAATACATTTCACCTAGTTTAGAAGTATGGATCAGAAACTCGCAAGGAAAACTGATGCCCTTTCCTGCAGCTAAATTAACAGGAATCACGTGGAAAACAATCTGAGCCTTGTATGAAAAGGGGAACCATTAAAATTAGCCCTAAGCTATGGACTGCACCCAATATCACTAGAACTGCACTCACTGCAGATGTGGAGGCTGGCTCTCAGGCAAACTGAGCTGTGTTGTATAGCTACAATTAAAATCAACTCCTCTGCCAAAAAATAAAAGGGAGGAGGGTAGAAGGAGAACATCAAAGACAGATTGAAATGTGTAGTTAGTAATAAGAGTGGTCTCCTCTTGAACCAAGCCCTGCAGCGATTCATGGCCCCCTTGTTAATGAGAAATTTTGACCTCTGGTTTGTAAGTTAAACTTGTAATCCCAGCTAATGAAGTAAATCAATCCCAACTTCAGTCTGTTGTTCCCATTTTTCTTTGTGCAGTGTGTCTGGGAGTTAGTATGCAGGTCTACAAATATAATTTGGGAGAAAAAAATTATTGTGCTGCTATGTAACTTCTTCTGTTTTGCAGATTCACTTACACGTATCTAAAGCAGGCAGATTATTTTAACTTGTCTGCTTGCTTGGAAAATGGCCTGTTGGTTTGGGGTGTTTGTGGCATTTAAATAATGGATCTGAGTTAACATTTTAAAAGGGAAGCTGGATTTGTAACTATCTAAAAATATTTATCTCCAACAGGTTTAAGCTTTAGATTGATGTGAAATTATTTGAGGAGCCTTATTTTAATTCTTGCTATATATTTAAGCGGTACTGATGATAGTTTTGTGTCAGAAAAAGAGTCTTCCACTGCAGTCTCAATTCAAAGAGAAAACATTCACTAGCAATAAAATGAATGCAAAGCGAAGATGGCAATTTTCATAATGTGTGGATCATCCTTTGAAATACATACTTTTGTGTCTTGTGAGCCATCGAGTGACAAAACCCCAAATGCAGCCCAAAAGCCCTGGTAAAGCCTCTGAGTTGATTCTATGTCACACCATGTTATTAAGGAATCTGTAAGAGATCAGCAACTGATATAAAAGGAGGTGAAGTCTTTTTGGCAAAAATAAGGAGATGTCAGATTCATAATGTGATCCCTTACAGGAAAACATAACCAGCTAGAGACAAAAAAAGACTTGTAGCTGCTTCATTTTCCTTCTGCATTAGTAACTGGTAGTGCTGTGGACCCTTCTGAATGAAACAGACTCTTTTGTTGTAATGTTTCTCTCCAAAGAGAGTTTTTACATTATTTTATGGCTTTTTAGTGCTACAGACACTGTTTACCAGGGGCAGCATCTCCCAAGCTAAATGTATTTTTCTAAATGAAGGGTACATGTGCTCCCCTCTTGCTTCATCTCTGCTCTCCCTGCAGCTGTGGCCCAGAGTGCTGCAGAGTTTTGGCTCTCCAGTTTTTCATATCCATATTCCTGCAGTTTGGTCAACAAACCTTACCCCATATGACAAACTTCTGTAGACGTCATGCATTTTGGTTTCTGTCATGAAGAGGGAACAAATGATCACATGCTGTTGTATTTTGTGCAGATTTACTACAGGAAGGAGTAATTTTTTGCAGCAGTGAAGTCGGAGTCTCTGGGGCTGCCCCAGTTCAGCAGCTGTTTTTCCTGGGCTGACCCTAGTGGTGCTGTGTTTCAGTTACCTCAGGGACCAAACCTGGGCTGTTCTTTCTGGAAGTAGGAGCTGTTTTATTTTCATGCCTTTAAAAGAGGATGATTCCTGCCTAGATTTGATGAGTTGCTGCCTGAAAGCCACAGTGATTTCCTCAGGGCAGGCAGTGGTCAGGGGCTGTTGGTGTGCCCAGAGGGATGTGTCCCCCCAGGCGGGGACACAAAGGCTCCTGCAGAGCTTCAGTGAATGACCTGTCAGCAGCAGGTGACACCTGGCCCTTGTCTGCCCCTCTGGTCACTGGGGAGCCCTGGGAATGGGAGATTCAACCAAACCTGGAGAAAAAACCCCTTTGTAACTCACTGACAGCAGCTCTGAAGCTGTGCCTTGCAGTGACAGCCCCTGGGTAAGTTCCTTTCAGCCTTTCTGAGAAAACCAAAGCACCTGAACTGTGGGTCTGTAAAAAGAGCTGGATGAGCAGAAGGTTCTGGAATAAATCCTAGAATGGTTTTTGTTGGAAGGGACCTTAAAGATCCTCTCAAGCTTTTGCAGAGGACCCATGAGTTGTGGAGTGGGAGATGCAAGAGGCATCTCCTGAGGAAAGGGAGGAAGAACTTTTCTGTAAAAGAACAAAATATTAATGCAGTCCAAATATAGAGATTATATCCCCTAATAAGTTTTAGCCTGTAATGTATATTTTTCCTAAGGATCAAATGTAGTAGAAATTTTTATTACTCAGAGTTCCTCTGTATCTAAAGGGACTAAAGGTTTATAAGTAACACATAAAGTGCTACCTGTGATCTTCAAAGTACCCATGAAGGGCTAGATTAAACTGTATACTGTTTTTGTTTGTGATAATGCTGCACAATCATTAACATTACCTGTATTTTTTTTTGAAGATGCTCATGACCCTCATAATGATTTGAAGCTGGTTGCCTTATACTGCTGCAAATCATCAGTGCATTATGAGTAAGACTTTATAATAACCTACTTTTTTGTCTCACTAAATTTAAAAGAAGCTTTGTTAATTGTGACAAGTGAAATAATGCAGCAGCAAATCTGTTCTCAAGTGATATACCTTAGTATATGGAGGATCCTGTTGTGAAGAACTTCGAAAATAATCATGGTTTATTAGCTGCACAGTCTTTTCGCCTTTGTTTCTATTCATTTAATTTAAAGTGAAACAACTCAGCATGCAAAACTAAAATTAGCTGCAAAAAAGGTGTAAGTGAATAAACAGGGAAATCCATTAGAGTCGATGGGTTATTGGATCCCTTGCCATTCCTCAGATGGCAGCCTATTAAAAGTGGTAATGTCTGCCTCCAGCATGGCCTTGAGGCACGAAGAAGGCCAAGACAGGCATATTTCACATGCATCAGACACAAGAATTAAATAGACCAATGTTCCCTAAAAGACTGAAGTACATCTCTTTCTGACGTTCATCTCGGGCAAAAATTCATTGATCTCAGTATGTCCCTTGGCAATTATAAAATATTAAATCCAAGTCACACTTTTCTAGTTGGCTTAATTTTTTCTCTATTCACAGCTTTCTATTTGATCAATTTTAACAAGTTAGGAATAGCATCTAATAATAAAATAAAAACTGCAGAGTGAAAAAGTTTGTTCATTTCACGTTCTTATATTTTTAGTTTTAGTTTTAGACCTGCTCGTCATTGTGTTTTAAATAAATTTGCACACTAAATAGATGAAAAGAATATATATTTATATGCTCAAAAAAACCCTCCATGTTCTCCTTTGAATTAACTCTTTCTTTTTAAAGCTAGATACTTGTATGTGGCCATAGTATTGCAGTGAAATCTTGTATTTTAGAACTAAATCTGTGTAGTTGATCAGCATTATTTTTCCTAGTGACAGTTAATCATTTCTGCTTCGTGTTTCTCCTGTGTCAGGCTGGAAAATATAATCTTGGTGGCATCTTAGTTCTGGATTAGTACTTACATGAGCAGTTTTGTTTGTTTGTTTGAACTGAAATTTGGATTTGTTAGTGTAACACCAGTCAAGCAAAATGAAAAATAACACATACAGATACAGAACCTGTATCTGTTTTAATATAAATGTGAAGATTGTAACATTCATTACAGCAAAATTAATGTCTTTGCTGATGAGAGAATACCGTGGGGGGATTTTTTTCCATCCGGGCATTCTACCTGTTGTGTTTGCTCATTCCCTTCCTGCTCGGGACTCTCATCTGGCTGGCACATTACAGCCTCCCATTCCTTCAGTAAGCTCTTTGCCCAACAGCTGGAAGCAGTCTTGGCATAAAAGATGTCAGGAAGAATGCTCAGAGTCTGGTTGGCTTTCAAAAAATGACAATTTTGATAATTTACTATAGAAAGGCAGAGGAGGCTAATCAGTAGGTCTTAAATTTTCAGAAAAACAAAGTTCAAGATTTTGCTTTACATTTTGGAAACAAGATCCTGTGGCCATATCACTTTTTTTTTAATACACCTAGGTTGTTTTTTGCTAACGGAAAAATTAATGTAAGTGTTAATGAGATGAAGGAAAAAGAAAGAGAGTGTGCCTGCCAGTGTAGCTCCTTTAGCACCAATGAAGAGAAATCAACATGCTGCCCTAAGTGCCCAGTTTTAGTCATGGACAGATTGGATGTCTGGTTCTCAGCTGTCTCCATTGAATTTCTAACCTGGGAAACTTGTCCCTGAACCCTGAGCCCAGTGGTGTCAGAGCAGGGTTCGTGGCTGTGGTCAGTGTGCTGAGCACAGGGTGTCAGAGCAGGGTTCCTGGCTGTGGTCAGTGTGCTCAGCACAGGGTGTCAGAGCAGGGTTCCTGGCTGTGGTCAGTGTGCTGAGCACAGGGTGTCAGAGCAGGGTTCCTGGCTGTGGTCAGTGTGCTGAGCACAGGGTGTCAGAGCAGGGTTCCTGGCTGTGGTCAGTGTGCTCAGCACAGGGTGTCAGAGCAGGGCTCCTGGCTGTTCCTGGCTGTGGTCAGTGGGCTCAGCACGTGTTTATCCCCCTGCCATGAGGACCAGCTCACTCCCATGGCTGCACTGACAGCCCTGGGAGGACAAGGAGGATGTAGCACAGCTTATCATCCGTGCTTTGGGGCTTGTCTTGATTGTTTTTATTTTGTTGTTTGGTGTTAGATTGGAAATCGTGCCTGTCCCTTGCTGTCTCTATGCAGTGAATATTGTAAGAGGGCGGATTTCTAGATGAAGCAGGGTCCTGAATTTTCGAGGATCTAGACTAGAATAACGACACTCTTACTTATGCAGTAACACGGTCTATCCTCTTTATTCGTTGCGTTTATTCCTTCTATATGATAAAATAGTTTACATTCTTTCTTGAAGAACATTCTACCTAATTGGTTACAGTTTTTCAACTTGTCTCTAAACAATTCTTTTATTGGCATAAGTCACAGATAGGTTAAACAGAGGTTAGGCTATTTCCACCTTCATGGCTCTGTCCTCTCAAGGTTATTTCAAGGTTACAGGCCCTTGCAGGCCTCAATTAGGCTGCAGCTAGGCCAAGGCTGGATTGTCCAGACTTTGCAGGGGCAGACCGTGTCCCTGGTCAATAAGAAATTCTTTTACATCCAGATGGGCCTTAAAGATGAGTACAGTTACCAGCATCCATCTCTCCTGCCTGAGACTAACAGAGGTAGTAGGTATGATCCGAAATTCAGGAAACTCAGGAACGCTGTACAGGTCATCCAGAATCCCACTAGTTGCTGAGATTTTTTTTTTCCCTTTTTCATAGCAGTTGTGATCCGAGTATTTAAAAGTCACTTCAAGAGCAATGTTACTCATATATTGCGGCTTGAAAAATGCAGATATAATTTTGCCTCTTTAAAATTAATTTTTATTTATTCTTCTGGAAGAGCCGTATTTTGAAAAAGGTCTACAATATGGCCTAGACTAAAATGATGGTGTATATCTCTCCTTGTACACGTGCACGTATATGTGTGCTTACAAAACAGTGTTTGATTATGTGTCTGATTTATTGTCAGCCATTTGACATAACATTATATGCTGTCTCAAACATGGCTGAGAAAATAAAATTAGAAGAGTTGTGGTCTGTGTTTGATGATTATGGGTTGCTGGGGTAAATTGGCTCTTTCCAAGTGCCAGCATTAACTACTTGTTAGTGTGTTCTGTGTGGTGGTGGTGGTTTCTTGGACCTTTATGGCCATCCAAAGTTTGATTTCCATTTCTTACCTAATGGACTGGCACATTATGTATTATTTATTAAAGCCATGATTCTAATTGATGTTTTGTCTTAGTATGTTGGATTCAGAGAGTAATTTTTGTTCAAAATACTGTTTCCTTTATTGAGTCCCTGCTGCCATCAACCATACACTCTCAGTCTTATGCTGTTTTTTTTCATCTGCCCCAAACATAATTCTTGCCTGTTTCTTTGAATTTATAAATTGCAGAACTGGGTTTCCTTTTGAAATCCACTTAAAATTCTGTATTTCAAAATAAGACAAAGTAAGATTATTTTAACTATGCCTATTCTGAATAGTTCCATGACTTTACATGATATGAAAAACTGCTCTTCTCCAGCTAGCAGTTTTATTTTATTCTACAGAAATGAATATAGCTGTTCTTTTTTTTTTTATTTATTATTCTTAAAACATAAATTAATGATAGTTTAATCAGTTTTCTGGCTGTTTACATTTTTTTCCTAGTCGGTTCTGCATCATGATATTTTCGTACATTATATTATGATATAAAAGTAAAATTAATAGCTGTAAAAAGTGACAGAATTCTGCTGTAAGGATGTGCAATATTGTTTATTAAAATTACGCTGTTTAAAGAACATTTAACTGAACTTCATTTTTCTTGAACTGCATACTAATTTTAAAGGTCAGTGTGGTTAGTTACCATAGTAGTGACCTAAAAATAACCTTTCCAGTGTACCTGTATATTTCTGATCTGTAGTGTTAGCATTCAGAAATGTTCTTTCCCTTAGAGTTTCAGCAGCTAAATAAGTTGCAACCCCTTCAGCTATACTCATAAAAATTTGCTTCCAGACAACATGGTCTGTTTATTGTGTAATAATCGAAATGGCACTAAATTGCAATGATTGCTGAACACTTAGGAATTGCATTAACCACTTAACTGCTAAACTATTTTCCATTTTCTTCCTCACTGTGAAGTATTATATTGATTTTCCTCTTAGTTAGAGCTGCTTACTCAACCTCTGAGATGAACAGAATATTTTAGTAGCCTTGTACACTGTCATATTTTGAGTCAATCAGCAGTGACCTTGGCAAAGAATTTTCTGGAGATTTTTTTAAAAAGCTATCAAACAGAATAGCTTTGTGTGCAGCCTTGTGTCTTTACAGAAAATAGAGGGAAACACAAAGCGTCTCTGCTAAGTGAGTTTAGTGCATTATATGGAGGATTAAATCTTTCTCTTCCCCTCTATGCTAGATGGGTTATTTCCTGCTACTTTTAATACACTGCTGCTAAGACAAATTGGTGAATAGTTATGAGGCCTTATCCAGGGACTTAATTGCAACCTGCAATGTGGTGCTGGCAGTGTAATTAAAAATCTAAATAGAGCGATAAGTGAAGGATTTTAGTAGGGCCATTGTATTCTTTGGGGGGTGTTGATGATTTTTTTTGTTTTCTAACTATTGTTTGTTAACTGAGGCAAAACACAAACATTAGAGCAGTCTCAAACTTCAAAGCTCCATGGCGATTGTTAGCTAAACTAGTTGTGTTGCCAAATATTTTCCTTTCAAATTGATTTCCTTTTCCTCTCAAGGGTTTATAGAGTTAAATTCTAGTCCCGTTTCTTTCTGAGAAGACTTGTCAGAAAAAGCAGAGGGGTTTTTGGTTTGCATTTTTGCGGGGGGAATTTTTTGCTGGGGGTTTTCTTTCTAAGTAGAGCCTTTCTGGAATCTTGCTGCAAAAAAAACAAGTGGTGGGGGGAAAGGCTGATACAGGTAAGGAAGAGTTAACTAGAAATGGAGCGGGGATGCTGGGGGGCAGCAGTGCTGCAGAACATAGCAGTGTTCGTGCGAAGGCAAGTCATTTCCCGAAACACTGCAGACACATGGCCCGAGGCGGTCTAAAACCTTTGGAGACCAAAATGGCTCGCAGGAGTTAGAAGTAATAAGGTGTTTTTCCCTTCTTTCTCCTTCACTGAAATTCTGTAAGGTTGCTATGCATTACCAAGGAACAATGCCACTATTTTTGTGTTTTATATGGGTATTAAGATCCATTACAATTTGACATCTTTAAGATTGGTTATCCTGTAGTTTGGTGTTAAATTGAAGTTGTTTGTTTTGAATTTAATTCTTTCATTTTTCAAAGGAAAAAAGGCAGCACTGCCGTGCTGATAGCTTACTGAAGTATGCCAGGATTTGATGTTTGAATTTAATGCTTGCTATCCCAAACTATAGGCAAAATTATCTGTAAAAGAAGTCTTGGGTTTTATATTTCGTTTAATATGTTTTTGAAGTCTGAAAGGTGCTTTCTGGCTAGCTTTTCACAATCAGACTGTAGCACTGCACATCTAATATCTTCAACGCATACAGTTTCTGGGATTATTTTTAACACCGTGTTACACACCCAAGTCGTATTGTGCTTAATGCAACCTGCTTATGATTATTATAACCCTGCATGTTTGCAGCAGCTAAATAAACTCCACATCAAATAAATTACTGCAGAAACGTTATTAGGCCAGCAGCAATGTTAAGGACATCTGTTAACTCTTTTTTCAAATGCCCTGTCCTAACTGTTTATTCTAAACATTTGTGTTGTTAATTACTACTTAAGTACACGAAGTAGTTCAGACAGGGCTGTGAAGAGCAGCAGAGGAGGATGAGACAAGTTCATGTCCCATTCATAGCCTGGCTCTGAATGCCACAGTAACATGCCTGTCGCTCAGGGTTTCAGGGTAAGCAGTGCTAAATCGGAACAGAGCATTGGATAATCGACACAAATTTCCATCGGGGTGGTTACAGCAATGGCCATTGCTCCAGCCACTGAGGCCTTACCTCAGTCAGCAAGGCAGAGTCTGAGCAGCCTTCCCCATTTAGGCCCTAAAAGTCTAAGTTGTTATTAGAGCTGGTGAAAAAAAATTTGCTCTGAAACTTCCTCTGTCAAAATACATTTTTGTCAAAGATAAAATATTTAGCAAAAATACATCTGTTTCAAAAACATATTTGTCAAGAAGGTTTCTCAGCTCTGAGATGACATTTCTAGTGAGAAAGTGAGTCTATTGCCGAGTGGCTGCAGCCCAGATCTAGGAGATGAAAGATGAATAGTGCCTTAACCACTGGGCTGACAAGTCTCTCTGCCACTCATGTTTGTTATAATGCAAGATGAAAACATTGTTGAGAATTTAAATGTTTTCCGGCTTAGTCTTTCTTATAAGGTAAAATGTGACACGCTAGAACCCAATTCATAGTTCTTTTAAATATCAATACTTTACATTTGAAATTCACCTGAGACCAGAAGGTGTTTTGCCAGCTGCCACCAGGAGTGATCCAGGGCTCATCTTCATTTGTAATTTAGTGAATGGCAGATACCTGATCATGAGAACAAACAGGATGCTGCTTTTCAAAGGTTAGAGATGTAACTTAAGAGCAACTCTAGTTAATTAAAACAAACAAGCAATAATAAAAGGATCTGCTGCAATTCTCTAAAGACAGTGTCTAAAAAGTTTCTGTTGGGAAGTTTGCCAGAATACTGAGAGCTTTTCATCAGGATGATAGAAAAAATAGATGCAAAGTCAGGAATGCTCCATAACTGTGTTTTGTTCCTGTCATCTGAGCAATGTCTGATTTTCAAATTACAGTCTTGCCTCTGAATGAGATTGAAGTAAACCTGTAGTATATACTTTGAGTATTTCCAGTTCAAGTGTTTTCCTTGCAGTTAAGTGTTGGTTCATTGCAGTGTAGCTGTGGAGGATCACAGCTGCAGGAACCTCTCCTTCACTGATTGACCTGCAGCCAGACTGAGCAGACAAAGGCAGGGCTGACTGCCTGGAGAGCCCAAGGTGGAGAATGGCTCCTCTCCTTTGTCCTCCTCCCCCTGGCCACCCCAAGACACCCAAGGAGGTCTTGGCCCTGCCTGGTGTGGCTCCAGTGCAGAGATTCCCACAGGTGCTCCTCAGAGTCTGTCAGATAAGATCAGGGGTTGGCCAACTCCTGTTCATGGGCCAATGAATTATGCAGCTGGGGTAATTAGATGGTTTTGTTCTGTGAATCAGGATTATGCTCCTGGGGTGCCACCTAGGAAAGTCTGTGAAACTGCATAATAAAAAAGTCATTTTTATGCAGAGGTGGAAATATTTTGAATGCAAAGAAGAATTGGTGGGGGAGGGCAGACCCGATGTCCTCCTGTATTTGGAGGAGAAAAGTGAAGTCCAGTTGTTAACCATTACAGCTCTAATTTCCCTTGCCTAGTAGGGGAGGGGGATGGAGGGCTGGAGGAAGAGGCTATTTTAGCATAAACTCCAAAAGAAACAAAGTGCTGCTCTCTTCCCCTCAGTAGAGCTATAGAATATAGATCCGTCTGTGTGGTTGGAAAACACGTGTGGAATTATATATTTAGGGACTCTGTATATTTGTATAGGCACTGTATACCATCTGTGTAATTGGACCCAGATTACAATTAAAGTCAATATTCCTTAATTAAACCAGAGATTCCATGATATTCTTCAGCTGTGTGTTATGGAAGACATTTAAGGTAACAGTAGTATGTAGTTTTGACTTCTCTAACCTCCATGCCTTATGTTTGTGCCTCAAGATAACATTGAATAACATATTTAAACTGCTCATGTGTGAAAAAGCAAAATTATATCTCACAAACTGATTTCTTCACACGTTCAAAAAATCAAATTCCCCTTTTGTTCAGTGCTACAGGAATCCAAAAGGAAACAGTTGTTTGTACACAAGATGGGGTATTTCAAAATGGAGAAGATACAAATATTTTTAATGAGAAAGCATTATACTGATTATGAAAGTTGAATAATTTTACAAAGATACTGTTTTACAAATGTAGTTTTCATTGTGTAGGCATTACAGTCTGGTTCAGTTGACAATGAGTCAGAGAAGTTTACTGAGCTGTTATGATTTACTGTTTTGGGTTGAATATGGATATTGTAAAATAGTAATTGGTGATAATCATATTTGATTTTTTCTTCAATTTCATCATCCATAAGAACTGGTATTGTCAAGTACTATAGTAAAAACAGAGAGGCATATTCTTGTGGCTGTGATTAGTATATATTAAAAATATATTTTTGTTTTCCATATGTTTGTGTGTATGTTGTCGTTTTGCATGGGTATGTATAAATTTACCAAAGCCACAATCTTTCCTGGAATTTAAATACTATGTAGCTATTTTTGAAGTTTTTGTAAAAGAAGTAGACTTTAAATTTGAAGGCAGTTCACCAGATGAGCTGGAATTAGAGCTTACTTTCAAATTCCAACATCTATATGAAATAGAACTTGATGACATGAGTTGCAAGTCTTAAAAGTAAAATAACATACAACAATAAAACACTAAAACAAAACAAAAACCCTACAGCCCAAACAAAATGCAAACCCGACAAACCCTAATAGTAGTAAAAATTTCAAATGTCTTCTCTCAGTTTACAGAATATGTCCAGTTTCCTGAACTTTGGATAGAACTTTGATTTATTGCAATAAAATTACAATTTTATTGTTGACTATGATGCTACTGTTTGGGTTTTATGGGTACACAGAGTAGCAAGGCAGTAAGGGGTTATAGTGATGGTGCTATTTTTGTGAAAAAACCAAATTAGGCCCATAGTGGGAGGTAGTTTGAGAGGGACAGCCCTGAAGTTTGCTCCTGGAATCTGCTGTAGTTCCACTACGAGGGGATGCCCTTCTCTAAATGAGAGCATAATAGAAACAAAGCACTTTGGAAATGAGTATGCAAAGGATACGGCAGGATCTTGAGCAATATTTTTCAGAATGAAGAATGTTCCAGTTACTGATTTATCTTTTTCACTGAAAAAAAAAGAAGGCCTGTAGCTCTGAGGGCATAATTTGTTTAAGACCCTGGCCAAATGAAGTCACCTGGGGAGTGAGGTGGAGCAGTGGAGGCTTCTGAAGAGCAGTCTGTGATCTGGCTGTGCATTTTGCTGCAATTTAATTTTAAAAGAGTAGGTAGAAGCCAAGCTCTAAGAGCTGTGGCAGTTAAGGGGAAAAGCTGATATGGGATTATTGAGGTTAGAGTTCAGATGGTAAAATAGTTACAACCTACAGTGCCGTATGTTGCTGCTGCACGAGATCAGGTAGCACATTATGCGTGCAGTGTGGAAAGATCAAGCATCCTAGCACAGATTTGTAGGAAGACCAAAAAAGAGCTTGAAAAATTGATTTCCTAATTTCAGGCCAGGTTAAAGAGAAAGATGTAATTTGTTAAACCAAACACCAGAACTTAGCATTCCAGAAAGGGATACCAAAAATTAGGCATAACACATAACTGCATCTTTTCTAATTCCCAGAAAACAAAAATGAAGCTTGTGTTTCAGGAAGTCTGCTTTAGGCTTGTTAGACTTGAATTTCTGGGGAAAGTATTTGAAGAAAAAACCAAATTCACAGCACTTGAATTCAGACCGTTAAAAGCAAGTTACAGTTTGATTTATGATTTTTGTAACTTTTATTCAGAGGCCAGATTGTCAAAAGAACATGCTGTCTTACTGAGGTGCCAATGAAGTGATAAATTTCTCACTGGAAACAACTGGAGCTTTACTGGGTTTAGAGTCAGAAAACATGACTGCTGATCTATAATCTCTACTGATAATACTCAGACTCTTTTTAAGGACTCTGATGTGATACCATGAAAACAGGAAGGTAGAAGACAAGAAAGAGAAAAAAAAGGTTAATCAAGTCAGAAATACCGAGAGAAGAAGTGGAATAGTAGCAAAGAAGAAAAATGAAGGCAGAGAGTTGTGATTTGGAGTGGTGCTAAAGAGCCTCTGGGCTTGAGATTCATCTCGCATTTTATAATGCTCATGTTGTGTTGTATCATAATGCACTTGCTCCTACTGGAGCTGCTGTGCCTCCCCTCCTACTGCCAGTGGTAAAAATAGGCCAGTAGCACCATTCCATGCTATGGAGCACACTCGGAATTCCACGCTGTTGTTTCCCTGGCTCTCTGTAATTACTGCAGTAATCCCCTCCGTGTGTGCTCCTGTGCTCAGCGTTTCTCTGCCTGGGTGCCCTCTCCCAGCATCTGCTCCATTCTCACGTTGCTGCCATGGGTTGTTGTGCCAGCTCCACTGCCTTTTGTTTAACTTAGCCAAAAATATCACATCACGAGCCTCTGGTTTGAGACAGTACTTTGGTAAAGGGTTTTCCTTTGTAGTTACAACCTTCTTTTAAATGTAATATTCATGTTTGTTTTGTTTTGGGAGTAATTAGATCTGATAGACTTGTCAGTTTATACATTGATTACTGTCAGTTGTCAGGACCCATCTGTAAGAGCTCTTCAGTATGTATCAGATGGTTGATTAGGTAATTCTGTGTCTGGCTTAGACTTATTTCTATAATATGTTCTAGGGTCTGTTTTAATTAGAGTTGTCTGTAATGGAGCACTTGATTTTGACTACCTGGGTTTTAATTTATTTTAAATAATTAATAACTAAATATGTTTGGCGTGGTTTTAATAAAGGAAAGGTGGTGATAGTTGTGACATTTGCTTGTTAAATCTTTTCTTGAGGTAGTCTGAATGGTGTTCAAACCTATCAGAATAGTAAAAATGAAAAGCTACAGATAACTAAGAGTAGAGCTTTAACATCTGAAAAAAAATGGTTTTCTGCATCACGATGTCTCCTCCATGATCGCCTGTAGAATGAAGACGTTTATTCTTTATAGACATTGATATGGATTGCCCAATAATTTTGTTACAGCAAGAGAGAATTGATTGAAGAATCTTTTGGAAAGTTTCTGTGATGCATTTAATCGCACTGCTTATGCAGTGAGGTGGATCTGGGACAATTGTGAATGTGTGAAAGGGTTAACTTTACAAAAGACAAGTATTTTTGGACTTTTTTCAAATAGCTCAGTTTGAAATTTTAAGGTTTATTCTTTCTTGTTGGCTGTGTTGAATAGAAGTGTCTTTAAAAGATTGGTTGTTTGCTTTGTGGTGAAATGGGCTGTAGTATGATAAGGATAGGGGAATTTGTGAAGTAAGAGGGGATTACAGGGTTTCTAAAGTGTAGAGCAAAGTTTAAATTGTTAGTAATGTGTTTATAAATTAAAATGATCTGCTTGTTACTCAAGGCTTGGCTGTCTTATTTTGTCTGATAATGGATGGAGAAGAAAAACCTGGATAGACTTTTAGAGGTTAGAGGCAGAGAGTATGAAGCAGAATGAAGCAGGTATGAAGGAGAGAGTTGGTTTTGGAAGTTTAGGGGCAGATTAGGTAGGCAGTCTAATGCAGAGCAGTCAGAATTGTTGGAGACATGCAGATCACCCAGTCTGTCTGCCTGAGTCCTGGAGAAGTGATCCTGGTGTGGGAGAGAGAGACAGGAAGGTGGAAAAGGACTTGAGAAAGGGCATGAATGGTAGCAGCTCAGTGACCAGGGTGTGCAGGGGACTCTCTTCACAGCGTGGAAGGGGGAGCAGGGCAGGGAGTGGGGATCGTTTTAGGTTACCGATGTCTGTAGGAATTGGTTTGCTTTTGGGAGCCTTTTCTTCTGAGAGTTCTTTGTGCTAATCTAGGTTTTTAAAATGTTTTCATAACACGCAAACCACTAACTTAAAAAGAGCCAAGAGTGAGACTTAGCTGTAAGAAATGGGAAGAAATCAAGAACTGAATGGTGTGATAACTTCTCCCTGCTGGACTCTTATCATTTCTCCCTAATGTCTGAAATGCACTAGCCTTAATTATATTCCATGATATTTTCAGTAATAGAGTATTAGCTGTCTTCCACCTTTTATTTACAAATGTTAATGTCTTGTTTCCTGCACATCGGACTGTGTTCCGGGAATGTGTTTATCCTGCAAGCTGAAGGTATTAGTGTTTAGGGCTTAATTTTATTGCCACTCAATCCAGAGATAACTGCATTGCCTGCTTTATTTTGGTTTGTTTAATGGGCTGGGTACGGGTAAGGGCCCTTCACTACCCTCAATCCACAGAGGAGCCTGTGGTAATTACAAGGAAAGGTTTAGATCACTGTTCAGAGAGAGTGACTAATCCACCGGCAGATTTTACACAGGAATGAAGTCCTAAGGAGCTGGTAGATCTGCGGGCATTTTTGTCCTTTGTTTGGCAAGTGGTGCATAGAGTCCCTTGATTGGCACTTGCACAGTTGCTGGGAGTGAGCAGGATGGGCAACAGCTGGAAACACAATTATTATAAAGTCTGGGTCTTATACATCATAATTAGGCTTAAGAACCGAAAGTCAGCTGAGATGAATGAGGGCAATTCATGCTCTCAAGAGCTGAGAAAGTGATTTTGTGTTTAAGATTGGATACTTTTCTCTCTGTCTCCTGCCTGTCCCCCTCCCATGGGAGGGCTGGCAGGACATGAAGCAGCTCTGTGATCTCTCTGTCTCACTGGATGTGTGCATGGGCAGTTGTGATGCATGTGAGAGTGCTGATTTCTCTCCAAGACCTGCTGTCAATGAGTCTCGTCCCCTACAGTCGTTCTGCTCAGAGTGTTTTCAGTAAGAGACAGGCCAAAAAGCAGCCTTTACTGCAGAGCAATTATGTATCTTTTAATTAGATATTTAAACAATTAAATTTTACAGTTATATGTGGCTAGAGATTGATGAATGTCAAGAATACTTTAATTATTTTATGTTTCTGATTTAATGAAAGTCACAGTCACACAGGTTAGAAAGGAAAGGGCCACCCACTGTAAAACTGAGATAGTTTCAAATAATATCAAGGATATTAGAAAAAATTCAGATGGGAATCAAATATGTCTCAAGGAAAATGTGAATCCTGCAAGCTGGGCTGTAGGGCTTCTCCTAAAGTTGATTTGATGTTTCTTGACTCCCAGTGTAAGAGAGTAGAGGGATGTATAGAGTGACTAGGCTGAAGTAACACAGGCAAATCCTTAAAAAAACCTCAACAAAACAACAGAAAACAAGGAAAAAACCCCTATGTTAGTATTGAAAGATGAGAAGGGTAAAGCACCACAATGCTTGAAAAATAGCAATAAAAAACTTCAGCAGGATTAGTATTTCAAAGGGAGCAGCACTTGATTAAACATTTGGAAAGCATGCGAGGAGAAACATTCCAAGCAAAATGAAAATATATGTGTATGATGGAAACAGGATAAGTAGAATATTCCTCTTATAATTACCACAGCAAGAATGCAGCCTAAACTTAAGAATTCTTAATCAGGGAAAATTGTCATTGCTTTTAAGTCCAAGTAAGGCAGTGGGTTGTGTTGAGTATGAGATGCTTGTGGATAAAGATGTTGGCAGGACCTGTAGCTGCTCTGAAGAGCAGGTTCAAGAACAAAGGAAATGAGAAGGCCCAGAGCTTGCGCCAGCAGCACGTAGTGAGTGTGCTGCAAGCAGCTGGAGGATACAAGGCACTGTGTTCTTATCAGACACCAAATGGGCAGGAGGGGTTACCAAAAGATCTTGGAAAGGTCAAAGGTCTCTGCAGAATGCAGGGCTTATCTCAAAAACCTGAGGTTTTTTTCTGCCTCACATCAATGCAGTGATTATTCAGACACTGCATGGATACTTTGATTAAGGAGTGGAAATGAGTTGCAGTCTGGTTCCTACCTAGAGTGACCTATTGAAGACTGGGTACTGAACACCCATCTCTTTTGAGCAAGTAAATGTCGTAGCCCACAGCTGCCTTACACTTCATCTCATTATTTGTTGGCATTGGGGCAGACTCCTTCTTCCCACTGAAATGCCTCATAGCCTGCTTTTTGCCCCTGCTCTCATTCAGCTGGGGGAAAAATGCTGTCTTAGAGGGAGCAATAAGTGGTGAGATTGGAATAGATGCCCAGTTCCCTCAACTGGAAGATTTTGATTTGATGCTACTTTACCAAGCAGGTTTTTTATTATAATAATACTTGCATATGTGACTTGGCATAATGTAATAAAGGCAAGGAGCAAGTACATATAAAATCTTCTGCTTGTAATGGCAGCCCATTTCTTTGGGTTCAAATAACATCAGGTAATTATAAACTGAAGTGATCGCATCTGAAGAAAAAATTTTCACTGTATCCATGACTTAGTTTGATTTACCTTCCCCTTATTATTTCTTAATTTAAAAATGACTGCATGCTGTCTTTGAAATGTTGCAATTGTGCTGGTATTTGAAGTACTTGTAAGTACTTGTGCAAATCAGTTTTTCTGATGTTTGTCTGCAGGGCGAGGTGTGTGTTTATGTGCCCAGGGGAAAGGAGATGCATTTGCATCCAGGAGGGTGTAGCAAGTGAACAGGTGCCAAAACAGTCTGTAGGAACAGTTGCACTAAAATAGTACAGGATAAAAATGTTGGCAAATGAAAATAACCAGCTTCTGAAGAAAGCATGGGACTAATCCTCCCTGTAAATGCTGCTCATCTGAAGGCCTGAATGATAGCTTTTGGTGATGAATCTTTCTAAAGACACTTTAGAGCCACCATGTTGCACATATGAAGATGCACGGTTATTTTTTTAGATATAATTATATTTCATATAGTATTGTTAATCTCTGAGGTGGTGATGAACAGTTATTACACTTCTGTACTTTAAAGGCATCTTAATTTTAGGATGTTTCTGTGAAATCGTTACTATTAGCCTCAGTAGGTGTTGAATTAAACCCTAATTTATGTGGGACAGCTAATCATACATAGCATTATACCTGTTTTTCATGTGCCTCTCAGCCAAAGATCTAATAGCTTTTTATGCAAGTAAAAACATAATTGCTGCAGAATATCTTCAGAATGTTTCTTGTGATTCAAGACCTTTTACTCCTAAGAGCAGACTAATAGATACCTTATCTTCTCACTCCTCTGCAGTGCATGCCGCTTGCAGAGACAAAATTCCTGGTGTATTTTACTCCATAGCTTGGCTTTGAATTGTTGCTGTATGATTCCCACTTTCAGACTTTGGCTTGAAGTGAAGTCTGCCACAAGGATGTGCCATGTAGCCTGGGAAGAAACCCAGCAGATCTTTTATCATTATTGCCTTGTCTCTGGCTCACAGAGAAGCAATAGCCGCAGATCAAGACTCTGTTCAAAGCAGAGATGTCAGCACTGAATTGTTTTCTGGTGAAGGAAGGATGGATAAAATATTAAATGCAATCTTCTACTTGCCCTTATCTTTCTGTTCCCTTACAGGAATATTGTACTGTATTTCCATGGTTCTGTAATTCAAAGTTGAAGGGATGCACGTTTGTGAAGGAAAAAAAATAATTAATTGTTCAACAGTAGAAATCAATGTTAGAAAAATAAGTGTAGATCGTATTACATTTGCTTTGTTCTGTGAAAGCACTTCTATCTCGAGCAGGGAATGGTACATTTTTGGGACTTACACACTTTAATTTCCATCCACCTGTTGCTGTAACTATTGTAATTTAATGCACAAAGACACTATTACTTTGTGAGCAGTGGGTGAGTTTGCCCATTCTGGAATAATTTTGGAAGAGATGTGTCTGTCTGCCTCAGTCCCCTTTCCCAGCAATCTTTAAACCTTTGGGGATCCTTAGGGATCAAACTGGTTGTTGGGGCCCAGCAGAAGGAGGACAGAGGTAGGAGGAGTGAGATTTTCCATCCTTGCAGCTTCTGTGGGAGCTGTTGGCTTGGGTGCAGCAAAGAGGGGCAGGCTGGGCTCTCCAGAGGGGCAGGCTGGGCTGTCCAGAGGGGCTGGCTGGGTTCTCCAGAGGGGCAGGCTGGGCTCCTAGAGGGGCTGGCTGGGCTCTCCAGAGGGGCAGGCTGGGCTCTCCAGAGGAGCAGGCTGCACTGTGAGCTCTGGGCTGTGCCTGGCTCGGGGCCACACGGCCCTGGGGGCTGAGGCGCTCCCGCAGCCCGGGGCTCACCTGAGGGTGGGCTGGAGCCAGCCATGGAGCGGCTCCAGCACAGTT
>VXBQ01016386.1:157806-176404 GCA_013400175.1 Phainopepla nitens
ACTCCCACAAATTTTATATATTTAGGATTTTTGCTTTTACTGCACAGCTCATTTCCTGAGCCATTTGCTGAACCAAATTTTAAGTGTATGAAATCTGTGTGCAGGGTCTCAGCTGACCTTGACTTCCACCCTGGAAGCTTGATTTGTTTCCAGTTGTTTTCTAGATCTCATCAACCTTTTGCGCATTTGTAGCAGCTGGTTAGCAACAAGATTCAAAGTTGGGTTTTATTTTCTAAAAAAAATATGTTAATTTATTTATTGCAAAGAGTATGGCTTAATGGTGGTTTTGAAAGAGAATATTGTTCAGTAAAGATTTTAGAGTATTCTATATGGATTTTTAAAGTCGCTGTAAAGGTTTTTGGCGGCCACTTCTGCTCCTGGAGTGGGGAGAGCAGGTGAGCCCTGGCAGCCCGGTGCCACCTGGAGTGAGGACAGCTGCACCAAGGCCTCCAGCCAGAGAGGCTCTGAGCAGGCACGTGGCTTTAGGCGTAAGAAGCAGCTGTAAGTACCTAAAGGTGAGGGGAATGCCTTTGGATTGCTTTGCTGAAGCAGAGTTTGGGCCCACACGGAAGCGGAGCCACGCAGGTGTGAGTCGGAGAAATGGGGATCCAGTAGGACACGAACAGGCAGGGGGCAGGAGCCGTGCTGCAGAGTTAACAGTGTTACAGTCACCAGGGAAGGGAGACATTTGCTTATTTATCTTCTCCATTTTTACTATGTTATGCTTGCCACTTTTTTGAGGCAATATTTTTTTTGATGGGAAACCATAGCGAAAGCACAAATAGAACTATTTGTCCAATAGTTTTAAAAACAAAGGTTTTAATTATTTTTTAAGGTTTATGAAAAGCAGAAGAAAATTTATACTGCTGCTATTTAGCCAAAAGATTATTCATAAGGTATTTAAGGCCAGGAAGTGTAAAGTTATGTTTTAAATGTATTGATAATTTGTACATATTGTTTATAAAGGCCTTGTGTTTATTAGAGTTACGTTATTTTGATGATTTCTGTACATATTGGTAAATACCCCCATTTTGTGTGAAAACATACTCCCTTATTTGTACTTATTTTGTAAAGAAATAAAACAATTTACTAAAGTAACACATCGAGTGACATACAGTATTAATTTATCAAACATGAATTTCACATTGTCTTGTAGTTCTTAAGCACTGGTCAGAAACATTTTGCATTAAAATATTAACAGAATACCCACAAACAAATATTAAAACCAAATACTTCAATTTTTGTTTTGTTGTGCTGATTCTTATCCTTTGTGAAACATCTAATAAAATTGTCAACAAACCTCGGTGCCATCAGTAGAGAGAATGGATGCACTCAGCAGTGGCTTTCGGGAGCGAGGAGCCCAACAAGCACAACAGAACATTCACTTTCTGCCTGCCACTGGAGCTGTGACAGCCTGGACACAAAGTGCTCGTGAAGCCTCGTGCTTGTCAAGCACGGGGCCAGTGCTCAGCAACAGCGAGTCAGAAGAGTTTTGCTCAATGGAATTAGGTAAAAACCAGGCTGTGCTTTGCTTCTTGGCCTTCGCCACACAAACATTTGCTGGCTGCACACCACGGCCCCACTGGGGTTCTGTGGTGCTTTGAACGTCTTAGTGATGCTGAGCAGTGTTCTTCATTAAGTTATGCTGCTGTGGTTTAAGGCCAGAAGTAAATATTCAAATCAGTTTTTGCTGATATTGATGCCTAAAAATATAGGGAAATAAGTAAAAAATATATAAATGAAATGGTAATAATCTTTAAATAAGTGACCTGAAGTTACTAACTAAAAGAACATGTCCTAGCTTAACTTTTTTTTTTTTTAAAGGCATATTTCTTCTAAGAAAGTGATTGTTTCCACATGTCTTCCTTGCCTTTGTGCTGTTTTGCAGTCAACGCTGTGATGTCATGATTTAAACTTTCTATCTCAAGTTCACATTTAGCTTGGCTGGTGCAGCCTGGAACCCTTTCCAATGTCACCTCAGCAAAGTTGCCCCAACTACGGGAGCTGCTTTATTGAGCCATAAAAAAATACAGTAAACACCAAACTGAGGAAAAACCAACCAACCAACCAACCAACCACAAATACTTCCAACGTTCCACAGATGTGTAAAAGCACCATCCCAGTCTGCCCTCCCCAGAGCTGCCTGGGGAGAGCACCAGGGGCAGGAGCAGCCCCTGGGATGGAATATCACCTTTATTCCCTGGCTGAGAGGTAAGAACTGCACAGGGTGTGCTGCCAGAAGTGCTCAGCTCACCCTGTGCCAGAGTGCAGGGCAGGAGTGGATACAGGGTAAAAACAAGAACCTGAACGGACTATTGAAGGATACCTTGGACTTACAGGTATGAAAGTAATAAATAAAACACTTCTATCGTTTTGTAAGACATGGCTACATCAAGCTGAATGAAGCAAAGGGCTGGAGAAGACGCAATCAAAAATTCTCACCTCTTTCAAACAAAATGGGAGATACAGTGACTGTTCCACCCTATGTGCTTGTTTTTGTTCATTTACTTTACAGAAATGTTTATGGTATGAAGTACTGTATAAGAAATGTGCATACACAAATACATGACAATTATACGTTAAGTTCTTTACAATATTAAATGTATAATATACAATTCTACAGATATCTTACATACAAAGGTGAATGTTGTGCCATATATTCAAATATGGCAATGCCTAGCAACTTTAGAATGTCATACAAGTATAAAACCACAAAATAAAATAACTTTACAACTCTTAAAGTAGACAGATTTGCTCAACTGTTTTGCTAAGGTAGCAGGCCAAGCGGCCAGGATTGCCATTAGAGGTTTCTGAGTTGGGTGACCAAGGTGGGAAAACCTGCAGAGGTCTGATTTTCCATGGACAGGTATCCAGCCCTTTTCCAAAGATTAGACCCCTGCCTAGATTTTACCTTGGATAGTCAGTACAGCTCATCTTTTTTGAAAATACTAAATACTTAAACATGACTTTTAAATTTTGCTTGATTGCAATCAATTTGCACTAAGAACTGTTGACCACTTAATACTCTGTCCCTTGTCCCATATGGCCATATTTATGCATCTAAGAAGAGTTTAATTAAAATTCAGCATCTACAACAGTATTCTATAAATTAATGTGGGAGAAACTAAGTTGTGATTAACACATGAATTAGTGATTGAGGACCCAATCACGCTAAACAGCAATAAACAGGATTTAGCAGAGTGTTATTTTTATAACCTTGCACCTGCAAACACGGTGCTGTCTCCTGAGTTAGAAAGCCCTGTGAGTCAGTGCCAAGTCGTGGCAGAAGCAGGACCCTCCTGCAGACAGACCCCTGACTTTGTTACAGAGAAAGTTACATAGATAGAGGGCAGCTACAGAATTCAAATTTTAATAATAATTTAAAATAGTAAAAAAATTTAAACCGAAGGCGGCCTGCTTTCATCTGGCAATGGCAATACAGGGTTTTAACAACTCTTTGCAAGAATTCCAGACCCATCAAGAGTGGGCTTGTCCAAAATTCTTAAACTTTCCTGCTAAATGTGGGCTTCCAACATGGTTAGTAAATGATTAACAAGGGCTTGCTTGCTCGGTAGAACCACGCTTCTTGGATGATGTAAAACTTAACAGCTGCTGTGTCAAAACAAGATTGGCTTTAAAAGAGCTACAGCTCCACGTGGGGTACATGACCCCCATGTGATGGTGGATGGCATTTTATTTTGTGCTTCCAGATCCCCACTGTTGCAAATATTGCCAAAAGTGGGCCTGTCTAATTTCTTGTCACTTGTTTTGTTTGGTTTGTGGGGGGGTTTTAAGTACTCAGCACCAGTGACTATGCATCAGTCCTGTTCTGGTTCTGGATCCTGTTCACAGAGAGAGACCTCACTTGGAAATGTAGTATAAAAATAAGCCATTTGCTCATGTGGGTGAGTGCAGCCACCAGGTGAGCGTGGTGCTGGGGGTGTGAAGCACGTCTGATATGGAGGAGGGGCAGCAGTCAGGGAACGTTCTCAGTGCAGTTTTTGGGGTTCTTCCTCCCGCAGACACCCCCATTGCCCCAGCACAGCTCTGGGGTGTCCCTGGGCTCCTGCTGGTCGGTTCCACTGCTTCCATGGCTCTTGCTGCAGAAGTCCAGTCCAGTCCAGGGCCAGGGTTTCCAAAGCTCTGCCTGCTCCACACCGCTGCTGGTCAGCCCAGAGTACATCCCAGCCCTGCCATGCTGAGTGTGCTCAGGAGCTCCATGGAGGACAGACAGGGTTTTCAAATGCATCCCATGGCTGGCTGTGTGACAGGTAGTGTCAGAATACCCCTAATTGGCAACGTAAAGTCAAAATCCGTTTGCTAATACTGTTTTGCAAATCCTTGGTGTTTCACATAAGGGACTATTAAACACTTCTACGGTTACAAAGGGGGCATGGGGAGGGTCTAGTCCAGGGGCTCCTGTTTTATTCTGATTGTTGGGGTGGGTTGTGGTCGTCTGTCTTCGCGACACAGCACGTATTCACTGAACTGGGAGGAATCCACCCCACCACCACAGGAAGCTGCCACGTTAAATCCCTTCTGAAATAATCTTTCGAGCACCTGCAATGTAGAGGGGAAAAAATCAGATTAATATTTAGCAAATTTTAGTGATAAAAGCATTTGGAAGCACCAGCTCTAAATGATGGATTTAGTCTTTTGAGTCCTCGTTGAATTAATATTATTCAGCTATAATTCTATAACTTATTGTTAAATGACTATACTGTGATTAAAGTCTTGCTCTCAGCAAACCTCTGTAGAAAACAAAAATTAATCAAAGAAATAAGCACTCTGTAGAGCAGCTTAGTACTTTATATAGTAAAATACTGGACTGTAGAGATATTGATGCTCTCACTCCTTATAGAAAGCAACATCAGGTTTAAGTTCTAATAAAGAGTGCCAATTATTCACTAGTAATATGAACAGTCTGAGAGAGAGGGGGGCTGAGATGCTCTTCCTTGACAGATGAAAATGTATTAGGAGTTCAAATGACACATCCACCAGATCTTTGTATCAATCACAGCTGTCTGCCCTTGCTGGAAAGGAGCAAAGCATGGCAGGGACACGATGCAGAGCCAGGACGTGGACAACAGGGAAATGTTCTGGCCTAAGAAAGAGGTTCATCTGTACTGCCCAAATATGTATTTTCTCTTTCTCCTCCTAAAGAAAAGTTGGTGCAATTTAGATGCATGAATTTAAGAAACCCAGAGGCAACTTTAACTTCTGCGACTGTCACACAGCACATTTCCCCAGGATACACTGATCCTGGCACTGGGATGGGGCTGCTTTTCACATGCATGAGCATGTTGATATTCGGCTTCCCAGCAGAGCAGGCTTTTCCCAGAGTCAGGTGAGGGCAGGTGCCAGATCCACCTCAGGCAGATCACAGTGCAGGATCCACTCAGGCTCTCCTGAGTCCTGGGCAGCAGCCTAGAAAAATGGTTGCTGTGTTTTTCTCTACTGACAAATGTCATCAAGGAGTAGCCTTGCTGTTCTCCAAGAGCCTCACCCAAAGTGTGGCTCCCACTGTGGCAGCACAAGGAATGGGGAAGGGACCCCATGGTTTATTAAACCTGAGGATCCTGGTCACAGCAGCACTGGCCCCGTGTGACACCTGTCTGCACCCACAGCAACCTGCACCGAGCCCTTTACAAACCTGCTCTTCATCCTAGAGAAGTGTCTAAGCAATACATGCACCTCCACACAGAGTCAACTCGTACCTTCCTGGCTGAGGTTCTAGAAGGAGTCTGGTCTGTGTTCAGTCTCGCTGTGAGCAGGTCTGTGCTGACACCAGAGCTCTCACACAGACCCACGAGAGGCCACCGTGCATTTCTCAGTGCACCATTTCTTTTGCCACAGTGTTGGTTTTGCTTTTTCCAGAAACATGATTTTGGAAGGACAGCTGTGTCCAAGGTGATGTCACAGTGCAATGCAAACCATGGCAGCAGCATTTGGTGGCTTTCATCTGCTCAGTCCCTCCTTAGGGACTGCCTGTGTTATCCATCTGCCTTTCATCCAGGGTTTGGCTTTTCAGGGGTAACTGAAACGTTTTACTCTTGCTGTCCTGGCTCTGAGGACGGGCAAAGGAAAGAGGCTGCTCCAGCAGAGCTTTGCCTAAGTCATGCCGAGTCTGCTGAAAATCAACTTGCCTGAGGAGTTCTGCCTAGCCCTGGGACACAGGGACTTCACATTCTCAGAAAGCCACATCTGCCAAATCCCCTTGACTTCTGCCCTGATTTTTACATACTCTACACTGCAAGAAGTAGTAGAACTGAAAGATCAAAAAAGCACACCAGAGTATGGAAGAAAAATGAAGTGGGAGAGAAGAAAAGAAGAGGCAGGAGAGTGGGTTAATAAAATACATTTAAGATAGAGAAAGAAAGCTTTAATCCCTCTTACTTGTCCAGGCTGTATGTGGCCTGTAGGACAGAAATGGGGTGCAGACACCGACACGGTTCCTCCTCAGAGAGAGGAAGGCAGGAGGAGTCTGAGACAGAAGGAGGAATAAAACATCAGCAAGCTGCTGTTTCACAGGCTGGAATATGTTCTGCCTGTATTATGATCACTGCTCCTAGCCCTGACAGGATGAAGATGAGAGACAACCCAGCCATGGGAAAGAAGGCTTCTCCCACTGAACAGGATAGTGGAACAGAGGATTGACAGGTAAGATTTCTGAGAGAGATAGGACTTCAAAATCCTTGCTAAAAAGTTTTTTAAATCAATTTGCTTGTAAGACAAAACAAGCAGGGAGGTGCCCTTGGCTTGCCTCAGACCAAAGCTATGGAAAGCTGGATGTTAACACAGGATTCTTTTTCACTGAGCCTCTCTCTGCAAACACCCAGTCCAGATAGACACTACACCTCAGAGCACCACGCGCCGAACAAAGCGATTCATTTTTGCTCAGTTCGTGCTGCAAGGAGCAGACTGCAGGCTATCATCTGCTGTTAAAAATCTGGGGATCATCAATTTTCCCAGCAAGAAACTCAACAGGCCAAATCCTGTAAACAATGCTGAGGATGTTTAAATACTGCAGTTTTAAGTGTCACCTGGATGAGGCTGAGCTCAGGTCTAGGGAGAAAGGCTCCTTTCAGTGCTTCTGTGCATGAGACTGAACAGCATTTTGAACATGGACGGGTTTAAATTCCATTTAGAGAATTTGACTCCATCCACGTTATTTCTTCTGAAGGTAAGATACGGGCAGGGGAAAGCAGGGATCGTCTCTGCTACTTTGCTGAAAATCTCCAAAGAGAATATGCAAACAACTGAGTATCAGCTGTGACTCTCCCATGTACAGGGACACACTCACATCATTAAATAGAGGGTGTGCGCTGGGATTTAAGATATGCTGTCTTCCAGTATTCCAAGCACATCTGGTTTTGTTGGGAGGTTTTCCAAATGCAAACCTGGTCCTTTCACTTAGTGAATTTCACTTAAATTTTGCAGAATATTAACAAATACATTCTTAATTATGAAGACTTAATGTGTAGCAGGGGCTTCCACAATAATCTTGAACATTCACAAGCATTACAGAATCTTCTCTAAAGTAAATTCAGGATTCCCACCAGAACCTATTGCAAGGAGTTGAAAAAACCTATACCTATATATAATTACAAATGGGTAAAATTAAGAGTTACTGTATTTTTCTGCCTATTAGGTGTTGATCTTCTTTGTTTTATAGTTCTTGATATAAGCATGTAATGAAAATATTTTTCAAATATAGAAAAAAATGTATAAATATTGCAATTGTGCTACCAAATACACTGAGCAGAGCATAGGGAGACAGAAGTAATGTATCATCTCAGCAAACAGCAGACAGGCTTCCTGTGTTGTTCTTTGGGATTCTTTGCAAGCAATTCTGCTCTTCCAACCACTACTCGTCTCCCTTAAGTCTGTGCATTTGCCTCTCTATGCATTTGCCTCACTGTACTTCCAACTTTTGACATTATATTGTTTTGCCAAAAAAATCCTTGGAGGGTGAGGAGCAGTGCCTGTGTGCTGACCAGAGTTCATCAGAGCCAGTGCTAATTAGCTGCTGATTTCATCAGCCTTTGGTCTCAGAAATGCATCATTTTCCAGAAAGTGTTTGAAAACACTTTTGATTAATTATATAGTAAAATGATGTAATTTAGTAAAATGATGTAATTTAACAGTATTACTTATACTGTAGACTCTTTGACAAAAATTTTTTCCACAACATGAACTTGCAAAGAGACCCTTTGATTCTGTCTGGATTTTGACTGAATTCAAAACACATTCAAATAGTAACAGTAATTAGTGTTCAGCTTTTACTACACATGTAGCACATGTACCCTACGAGTTACAGCCCTGGATAAAAGAGAGCTGAGTGCCCAACCATGTGGGCACCCAGAGCTCTGCCAGGCAGTGCTGAGCTGGCCAGTGGCTCCCTCATGGTTTCAGTTCCTCTGTATGACCTAACAGGGTCCCATGGACAGCGTGGCTGGGACACAAATGCTCTTCCCTATCCATGAGCTAAACTGCTCCCTCCCCTCCCAGCACAGCAATGGAGATACCTCCCTGTCCCACTGCCAGCAAACAGCTGCCTCTGAGCACCCCCAGCCCCTGGGCTTGGGGCAACCCATGCCAAAGCTTGCCAAATCCACCCCAAACCTCACCAAACCCACCCCAAACCTCACCAAACCTTGCCAAACCCACCCCAAACCTCGACAAACCCGCCCCAAACCTCACCAAACCCACCCCAAAGCTTGCCCAGTGTGAAATTGCTAAGGACTGTGCAGAATAAACCACAGCCTGGTGAAGTTCAGCCAAATACACCACTTGGGAGTCTTGAACCAAAACCCACCCAGGCCCACGGGGTTTGGGATGGTTTCAGAGCAGGGTGTTGTGAGGGCACAGGGAACTGCCCTGGGAACTCCCCCCACCTTCACATAGTCAGTGACTGCAGCTCTCCTGAAGATGTCCCTTGGCAGCCTGGGACACACAGGGTGCCTGAGCCTGGTGTGTAACACCCACACAGGTAGCAGAGCTCCAGGCTCTTGTCCTCCCTTGCTGCTGCACCTCTGTCCCCAGCCAGCCTGGCCCACGGACCAGCTCTTCTGTGGGCTTTTGCCCACGGGGGAGTTTATCAAGACAACCACGGCATTTCCCTCAGCCCAGATGACATCTGCAGCCACAGCCCATCTGCAGAGGATGGGAACTTGGGAAATACTCCCCTCTAGGTCGATTTCCCTTCCTGTAACATGAGCATTTGCAGCGTATTCCAGAGGAATACACAGGAAAACCAAGGGCCCTGTCTTGCCCCTGTTAATTAAAGCCCAAGTTAAGGACACCATCCCCTGAGCCCCAGGACAGCCACAGCAGCACAGCTCTGGCTGCAGCACTGGTGATCCCTGAGAAATGGCACTGCTTGCCCACAGGCAGCTGCCTAAACACAGACCACGTATTTATTCCTGCTGCCATCCACCTATCTGCCCAGTTATCTTCTTTTGTTTCATATGTTTAATTTTAAACCTAATGTCAAAACTCTGAGTATAAAATGAAATACATTTTTGTTTAAAATACTCTGGGCAATTTTTACAGAACATCCTTTTGAAAAAAAAAAAAAGTGCAGAGATCAATTTTTTTAAGTCCATCCCGCAGGCACCATCATTTAATTATGAGTGAGACATAAATTATGCATTTACACATTGTTGCATTTTCTATAAAATGGTGTGGAGACTTTTTTTTTTTCGTTTTTGGAACTCTCTCTTTCTTCCTAGAGGCACTTTGGAGGAAAAAAAAACTGCCAAAGGCTATACATTGATGAAAAAAATTAGCATTTATCAGTATAACACCATTATGAGGCCAGCATGGCACTAACATACACAAAATCTAAATGTATTTTTCTGCTTAGACTCAGGAAAACCTGAAAGACTGTGATCTCACCAGGCAGAAAAATGTTTCCTTGCAGTATAAGCACTGAAAGTAATTGGGCAGAAGCAAATCATTTGCATATAATTGAACAAGACATAGTAAAAAAGTACCCCAGACTCGGATGAGGCAGCACAAAAAGCCATTCATTACCTGCACTGAGTTCAACCGGCAGTATCCATTCAAGGGAAACCTGATAACGTGGGTGGGGTCCTGGTTCCAGCCCGCGTTCACAGAGTTGCACATGACATCCC
Source organism: Phainopepla nitens (assembly GCA_013400175.1). NCBI lineage: Eukaryota > Metazoa > Chordata > Aves > Passeriformes > Bombycillidae > Phainopepla > Phainopepla nitens. Next base: position 167,946 of record VXBQ01016386.1, read on the forward strand.
CGGTCTCTGGGAAGATCTCTTCTATCAAAGCCTTCTCCCCGCTCAGTGCAATTCTCTCCCCCAGATCTGGAGTCACTCTTACAACCAAGCAGTCACAAGGCTGGAAATGTTTCCTTTGTTCTTTCTCTTGTTTCCATCGCTCAAGTTCTTTAATCATTGGCTGCAGCTGGTAATACTTTGCTTCTTCATATAAAAGATTAAAGTCCTGGGGAAAAAAAAAAAAAGAAAAAAAGAGGGGGAGAGAGAGAAACTAGAAATGCTTATAGTTCTCTTTTAAAAATGAGTATTGTTCCTGTTTGACCTACTTAGGCTTATGTATTGTCAGCAAGAGAGCAAAGGCAACAGGTACCCACGTACTTACACCTCCACAGAAAACCACACAGTGCTGGTGTTGAATCTCTTTGAGCTGACTGAAAAGTTCCCATAGCACTGAATTATCCTTTCATTTATTATCCCACAAGCTCAATGCCAGAAGGCTTTACTCTTGGATTAAGAAATTAAAATAGCTGGTTGCAATCAACAAAGCTTTCTGATGTAAGAGAAGATGTTCCAAGCCGTGATTGTCACTCGTGGCTGGGATATTTCTGATCTCACAGCAGATCTCAGGCTTCCCTGTCGCCTCTCACACACGTTAGAGATGGAGATGTCAGTTCAGCTTCACTTCTCACCTGTCTTTGCTGAGGCTGAAATTCAGCTACAGCAGCTGAGCTCTGCCTGCAGTTGATGACTATTCATGTATTTAAAGTGTGCTTTGGAGCCTGGTAAATTACATGGAGGCAGTGACCATCCTGCTGGCTGGGAGCTGAGCTGTGTGCTCCAGTGGCTGAAAAGAAGCAATCCCTCCCTGCCATTTGTCCATCACTCCACTTGGGCTTTGGGCAATTCAAATTCCCAATTTGATCCAACTCCCAGTTCAAGGATTGTTTCATCAGATTCTGACAGAACTTCCCAGCTCAGCTGAAATATGAGAGTACATGGAGGCAAAGGGTGTGAGCATCCCCAGGCCCAGCCAGAGCAGGAGGAGAGGGACAAGGCCCCTGTGGGCACTTTGCTCCCCCAGCCTCCTGGGGAAGAGGAGCAACAAGAGCTCAGCACTGGCTCCTCCCTGCAAAGACCTGGGCTTGCTTTCCTGGCTCTTGCACCTCTTTACACATGCAAATGCTGCACCACAGGTGCTTTGTGGGGTGTACTGGAGGTCACACCTGGGACAAAGGCCAATTCTACACCAATGAAATGAAAAATGAAATGAAAAATCAAGACTGAAATGACTGAAATAATTTGGACTGGAAAGAATGATATGACAAGAAACAATCAAGAAATTTTGGGCACCAAAATTACATGAAAAATAACGGGTGTGCTGCTGCCCCAGGACTCAGGAAGGAGAGGGAATCAAAGGCCAATGAACATGCAGCAGGAAAAGGTGCGACTCTTCACAGTGGTTTGGAATTAATCTGTAAAATCTGCTGTAGGGTACCAGTGAACCAAAGCAGCTAGCTCTACTCAAATTTGGCACCACAGACCCACCTGTAGTGGAGGTGCTCCTTCACCCCAGGGCTGCCTGCAGCCCGGAGACACATGAATATTCACAGTGACAGGGCAAGGTGATCGACTAACAAAAGGGACATCCAATCCTTTACATCTCTTTGATGTCTGCTAAGGTTGGGACAACGTGCACAGGGCTGAGGGAGAAAAAAGGAGTGGAGAATAAGAGGAGTAGAGAGGAAGAGGGATAAGAGCAAGTGGGGAGAAATGAGGGCAACAAACACTCTCACGGGACAGCTTGAAATGGAAAACAACAGAAGATTAAAGAAGAAATCGTGCAGAGAGCATGCTGCAAACAACCAACAACCAGTGTTGGGAGCAGGCCAGGCAAAGAGCTGTGGAGGCTGCCTGCACTACCTGGTCTCAGGCAAGACAGCATCAGCCCCAGAGCCTCCTCCTCTGATGGAAGGTATTCTCAGCCTTCCCCAAAACCAGCACTCTCTGCTGAACCATTACTGCTCTTCTCTGTCCACCAGTGATGCACCCTGGGTACTGAGCAGGGGATCAGTTTAAACCTACAGGGATTAAGTGGCCTAAATAAAAAAAATAATAAAATTCTGAAATCTCTGTGCAGGACACTGAATCAGCACAGTCTACAACCTGACTGTGTTCACTACAGAGGTGTGAGCAGTGGCTTGGCAAATGTTCACTTGGCATCTGCTGGTGCCACGGATTGCAAGCAAGGAAACATGTGATGCTAAGGAAAAATGTAATGGTGTAGAGTCAACAGGAGCACCCAGTACTTTCTGAAGGCAATGGAAAGTCATCTGCTGTTTTCAGCAGGTCCTGAAAAACCAGTTTTAGAGTATCTGGGTTCATGGACACTATAAAATAAGGTATTATTTGTAAAATCAGTCAAGTGAATATGTGCTAAGAAAACTCAACAGTAAAACCTGGAAGAGCTGGTACAGTGATAGAAAAAACAGTCCTTCATTTTTGAGAGCACAGAGTGGTACAGTGCTCCTGAGGCTGGATGCAAAGCCCATTACATTATAGAGTCTTTGACTGCCTTCACTGGCTTTGGACTAGCCTGACAGTATCCTGAATTACAGGACTTCAATGGTCCTGCATCCTCAGGCCAGAACAGCAATGCCATAAACCAAGCAAAACCCAGATCACACCACCCCTACTTCTTCCACTGCCAACTCAGCCCACCCCAGCTTTTTAGCAACTCTTGCTAGCTGTCATTTGCCCTAAATGAACAGATAAATTTTACATTCTGATCCCATTTTGTGAGAAGAAAACCTGCTTTCAAATGGAACAGCTCTTCCACTACTGTTCCCAGAACGACACAGGCAGAGTTCAGGTGCCTGTGGGGAAATCAGGGCTGTGCTGGAGCATCTCGTGCTCTGTGGGACAAGGCGGGCACCTGCTACAACAGCCTGGGCTGAGCTGGGGTGTTTGGTTGGTCTCTAAAGTCAGACTCTCATGCCTGTGTCAACACTTGGGTTGAGCACAAATATGGAAAGGGTTGTGCACCTGAAGAAGGGCCCTGTAGCAGACCCTGGGAACTGAGGTGTGCTGGTGCCAAGAGGTGATGTCAGGGCAATCAGGGCACCTGTCAGGCAGTGCCAGTAAAGGGAATTTGTTGGGTTGTAGCACAGTAACAAGGGGAGGGAATAATAAAGGCAAGAGAAATTCACTGCTGTCCACCAGTGACAGTGCTGGGAAGGGACACCTTGTGTGACCCCACTCCACTGCTGCCCGCAGCCACCAGCCCCATCCCACTCTGCTCCTCTTCTGGGACATTTGGCCTTTCTGCAGGGAGGGACTGGGGCATCATGAGGGAGTCTGACAGTGTTCTTGGGGAGGGAAGAGGATTTCACAAAGCCAGGAATACAGCATGGGCGTCTGGTTCTCTAAATCCCGTGCTTGGGCAGGGGCATGGGCTCTGCACACCAAGCCCACAATTTTTTCCTTCAGGTTTTATACAATGCTCAGAGTTCTGTCTGTGACCAGACTGGGAAAGCCCAGCTGTGGATGATCTGCACTGAATGCTTAGGACACCCAAGTAATTCTGGCATAGGTATTTCCACCCTTGCACTGTAGATATCAAATCCTACCCTGAAGATTCACTGAATATGAAATGTAAAGTAGAAGAATTAAAGCCACAAGAGCCATCTCCAGGGAGGTGCCACAGGAACTGCATGGAAACATTTCCATGCTGTTAGTCTTGTTAAGTTACTAAAGGCATCTGCCTTGTCCCCATGAATGGTTCCATCCAGGACAGGCACATCTCACTGGAACAGGCAGGGAGTAGCCACAGTGGCCAAGGGCACAGAGGTTCACTGAAACTCAGCCTCAGAGCACAGCTCCTGTCCCACACCAGCACTGATGCCTGCACACGGACACTAGCACCCTCTCTCTCACAGAGGCTCCAGCCTGGTGGCAGTGCAGTGTTGCTGAGCAGCAGGCAGCATTCCACAGCAGATTCTGTGCAATACTCAGGAGTTCCTTGTCCTGCAGGACTAATGCATCTCTCGTTTCTTATAAGCATTACTTCCTTGTGTTCCCAGCTCCCCAACAGCAGTACCAGAGCCAGGCACTATGACAGATAGCAGAGCTGCTTCTGTTCAGCCTAGGAACACATTTTACTCCCAAGGTGATTCCCACCACCAGTGACAGTCACAAGCAGAGTGCTCTCTGATAGACTGAAAGGGGAGAGACAGTACAGCCTTTATTTTTTCTATAAAGTACCACAAAAAGCCTTTATAGCTGCCATGAGCCTTCAGCTTCCTGTGGCCGTTTCAAGAACTAGTGTGGAAGTTCTGCCAGGTAACTTGAAAAAGGGAGCAGAAAGGCAGGTGGGATGCACACAGCCTTTCTCCAGCCACAGCTTCTGGCCTACATTCAGACCTCATGGGAAACATAAAGAGATCTTTCGAAGGTGCAGCCTTTTGCCTTTCACAAAATAATTCAGCAGGAAAGCATTTTTTGTGGTAGATTTCAAGTGGGCTAAATTCTGCAGTCACTTCTGACAAGGGTGACATCTTCCTGAGGAGAAGATGGGAGGTGTGACCTCCAGGCCAGCGGGGCTGCTATTTCCATGTCAGTGCCCATGGGCTGGTACAGATCTGCTGCCCACGCAGGGACAGCCAGCACAGACTGAGACCATGTGCCCCACAGACCTGATGCTGATTCTCTCTCAGTAACAAAGACATCCTTTATTTTTGTACCTAATGTTGACTCCTGAACAGGCTGAAATGGCTCTTTCTGTCCATTTTTCACTTGTTATTCTTTATTACATGAAACAACAAACTGTCATCCTAACTCCTTTATATTTTTAGTGCTGTGAAGATCTGACTCCTGGCTATGAAAGAAAGTTGCTCACTTCTACGATGACAACTGCACTGTTTCCTGAGGTCAGTTTGAGAAGTCTTTAGATGCAAGCACACAAATTTTGTAACTGTATCAAGAAATTAGAGTGGTGGCCTTGTCATTCTGGTGTTAGAGGTGATCTCTGTAATCCAGATAAAACTCAGATGTGCTGTGCCTTTGTGCTCCTCCCCTTTCTGAGAAGGAGTAACAATATACACATTGCCTATGTCTATTTTTGTTTGATGCTCTCTGAGCAGGGAGTGAGTCTCAAACAAGTAGGCACAGCAACTCCTGGTTTTGTGTGCAGTGAAGGGGACCCATGCTGCTCATGATGCCCCGGGGAAGCCCCTCTGATGGCAGGAGTGTTTGGGCACCAGAGGAGGAGCAGCTCCTGTGGCAGCCACCCCTCACCCAGCAGGGTGGCAGGGCTGGGGCGCTGGCCCCGTGCTCTGCTCACGGTGCCGCGTCCACACACGGGACACGGAGCCAGAGCAGGCACAGGCAGCTGGAAGCAGCTCCAGGCCGGGCACCATCACCAGCCTGGCATGGGCTGGCTGCAGAGCAGGACCCAGCCAAACACTCGCTTCACTCAGCACACTTCATGTGGCTTAAAATCCCCCAAACGCAGGAAAATTACAGGAACCATAAGAGTGCTACTTTCAGCAGGAAGACCTGGGAGACACTTTCAAGTTCTGGATTAGTAGTAGTTGCAACTGTAATTAATATTCACTGCAAACACACAACTCAGACTTGATAATAAAGAATCACTAGCCTTGGAACACACATCCCACTTTCTCCACATTTCAGTGTTAACTTAGTCTGAAAACAACACTGAAACAGCAAACACAATAATGCTAGTGTGGTACTAACATTCCAAACTTTCCAAAATAACCATCTGAGCAGCAATTCAAGTTGAAAAGCAACTTGGCTAAACCTTGAGGCTAATAAACTGCTTGATTAAATTAAGGGGTAAAAACTAATAAATATTCAAAACACTTGATAATGCTTTGTTTCACATAAAGAACATTTAATGCAAGTCTCACTGGAAAAGCTGTCAGGTTTTATACCTTAAATAGAGTTTTGCATTTAGAAAGACCAAGTGATTCCATTTGCTGCCTTTGATTATTGTCTTCTGTCACTTTAATCATGCTGGCAAAATTACACGATTTCTGTGAAGTTAAATCCGTTTACAGTGCAGTTTTAATACAGCTTTACAGCGCATTCTTCTATGCATTTTGATTTAGTTACTCCCTACCTAGCAATGCTTTGCTTTGTTCTTGAACCCTCATTAGCCTGGGGTTTGCTCTGAAGCTCTCCCAGTGAGGAGCTAAATAAAATACAGTTAACCCTATGCAGAGGATGGTCTGGAGCAGCGGCCTGAGCCGGGCACGGCGCCGGCTGCCCCGAGCTCTCCAGCCCTGCCAGGGCTCGCTGCGCAGGCAAGTCCTTGGCATCCACGGGCACTCTCCCCTCCAGGCTCCAGCCAAATCCTGCCCGTTCTCTCACAGAGCACCTCTGAAATCTGGATGCTGGTCAAGGCCAAGATCAGCTCAAAGCACTTCTCTCTTCTCACACCTTGTCCCACAGGACTGTCCAAAACTAAAGCATCTCTACTGCACCTCTCCCACGTCTCCATCCACCCCCTCTCCTTGGTCCATCTTACAACCCCTGGGACTGGTCTGGTTTTCAGCTTCACTACTGCACCCAGGTTTTCTCTCATTTCTCTGCAGAGTTTTTTCCCACCCAGCCCTCATTTCTCTGGCTCCCCTCCATCCCACAGCACCCCAACCCACGGGGCAGCTTCCCCAGCCCATCTGCCATTCACCAGGAACACCAGTGCTCAGAACAGCCCTTCAGGGCTGGAGCTCAAACTGCCCAGGACTGCCAAAACCTCCCCCCGCCTCGGGACAAGATGTGAGCTGCAGACCCTCCCACGGGGGGGGGGTCAGACATGATTATCCTCCTAACTCAGGTGAGAATGGCTGAATTTGCAGCCCGAGGACCAGCTCTACTCCAAAGCAAGAGCCACCACCACCACCACAACTCTGGACTCAGTCACAACTGACCAAGTGATCTTGTGGCCCAGCCAGTACAACAAAGTGAAATGGCATTTCAGCAGAAGCAGGAGCTTTCCTTCTGAGCAAGGCTCTGCACCCTCTAACTGAGCAGATCCCCATCTGCCATCCCAATTTATTCATCATTTCATCCTGGAGTAAGTGCTTTTGTTTAACCTTGTCATCTAGGTTTGGACACTTTTGTCTTCTAATTTTCTTACATAAGGGTGACAATGTTAGAAGTTTCATAAGTGCAAAGCCAAACAAACAAGGCTAAAAGGAGAGCCTTTAAACAATCAGGGCCTGCAAAGAAACAACCAGGACTTCATACAAAACATGTCCTGCTCCTTAAAAAGCCCTCAGTTAATTCCATCTCCCAAGAATATTTTGACATTAACTGTGAGCAGATTACTTCCTGAAATCAAAGCATCTGCATTGGTTATGTCTAACACAAATCCTCATGGGCTTGTTTAAGGGTTTCTTTTTTATACCAACAAGAAAAAGATTTACACAGTTCAAGTCCTCTACATATCAGATTTAAAACATTTCTTTCAGATTCTGAGCATTAAATCCTGCTAAGTGCAAGCCGTTGATGTTGCTTCTTAATTGTTGTTATACCCTGATAAATAAGCTAAAAATGTGAGAAAATACAATTAGTTTAGAAAAACTGAATAAGCTTCATCGTTTAACTTTTCTTGGTATCCATGACAACCATTGGTCCATTATTAAATAATAGCATCCCTGGTGTAATACACGAGTACTGAAAATCCTAACAAATAAACAGCAACATTTAGTTAAGTGTGTTTAGGTCAAGCACACAAACCAACCTGCACCAAAACAAATGACAGAACAGGAGGAAGAAACAGATTGCAGAGTATAGCTTTCCTTACCTTAAAGTCATCTGGGAGCAGTAGCTTGGATGTCCTTAGGAAGCTTAATATATATCTGAAAATTTCCCCATCTCGATCAATGAAGTAATGTTGTTTTAAACTGTCCAAGACAATAGGCTCTGTGCCATTAAAGAGACGACTTATTCTGAAAAAAAAAGAAGAGAAAAAGAAATGAGCAAAAGGGACAAAATCTCATTTCAGCCTTGAGGCCTAAGAACAACCAATTTAGGTGCATCAGTTCAGTGTGCATACGGTAATGCAGGATCTGACTGTGGTGACAAACACGCGCAGGAGGGCGGGTGCAGGAGGGCGGGTGCCCTGGCAGTGCAGGTGCCCTGGCTGTGCGGGTGCCCTGGCTGTGTGGGTGCAGGAGGGTGGGTGCCCTGGCTGTGCGGATGCCCTGGCTGGGCGGGTGCAGGAGGGCGGGTGCCCTGGCTGTGCGGGTGCCCTGGCTGTGCGGGCATTGAGACACGTGAGCAGTGAGGGCCCCATGGCTGCCCTGGCCCCAGGCTCGTGGTGCCCTCAGCCAGGGCTGCCAGGCAGGCCCAAGGCCCCCACCAGGAAAGCAGCTGGAACACTCCCCCAGAGTGATCCTGGCGGAACACGAGGCCTGGCTGCCTCGCCCCTGCCCCACGGCCTGCTAATGGGGAACCAA
>VXBQ01016386.1:183221-203893 GCA_013400175.1 Phainopepla nitens
AGGTGCCCACTGGAGCAGGTGGATCCCTGGAGCAGGCTGTGATCCAGTGGGAGACCTGGTGGAGAGAGGGGCCCTGCTCCCAGGCTGGAGCAGCCTGTCCTTGGAGGGCTGCAGCCCCTGAACAGTGACCCACAGCACAGCAGCTCTGGGAGCAGTGTGCCCGTGGCAGGGCTCACGCTGCAGCAGGTCACAGAGAGCTGCTGCTGGTGAGATGGAGCCACATCAGAGAAGTTCCTGCAGAGCTCTCCTGTGGGAGGGACCCCTTTGTACTGCAGGAGAACAACCCCTCTCCCTGAGCAGCAGGGGAAGCTGTGGGGGATGAACTGACCAAAATGCCCATTCCCTGTCTCCCTGTGCCATCAGGGGAGAAGACAGAGCTAGGAAGGAGGGGGGTTGGGGAGAAGGGTTTCTTTTACTTCTCATTATCCTGCTCTGATTTTGTTAGAAATAAATCCAACTAATATCTCTAATTCCAGCCTGTTTCGCCTGTGATGGTATTTCCTGAGTGATCTCTCCTAGTCTGTAACTCATGCACCTTCATTACATTTTCTCTCCCCTGTCCAGCTGTGGAGGGGTGAGAGAGTAGCTCTGGTGGTGCCTGGAGTCCAGCCAGGGTCAACTCACTACAAGGAGCTAACTCACAAGGTAACATGTCTGTCCAACTCCAATTCCTGTAACTTCCTGTTCCTGCCTCCCAGTGCTGATCCTGAGATGCCATAGGAGTTTTTGAGCCATATGCTCACTCTGCCATGCTTCTGAAGGATATTACACTCATTAATAATGCTATTGAGCACCTGAAGGAGCTGCAGGATCTATTACCTAGATTTAATACTTCACATTTTGCTGTTCAGGCTACGATATCTGTTTTTGGTTACAGATCAGAGCTAGTCTATACGGTATCAACATGTATTTTTAAAAGTCAATAATCCATAAAGAACATTATAATCTACCATGCAGAATCATTCACAGGAAGCTCTGGAAGGATTTTCTTTCTTATTTCTATGCCATCACTAAAAAAGCAAAATTAGGTATATAATGGATTTGGTAGTTAAAACAAAGCCATGGACAATTCTGTTTTCTGTTCACTGTTACTATCAATTAAAGTCCACCGGAGCAACAGGTAATAAAATCCACTGAAGTGGAAATTACTTATTATTTTTGAAATACCACAAGGCATTCAAGGTAAGAGTAAGAGATGCTTGTCATTTACAGCCCATCTCCCCATTTTAGACACTTTAGCAGATTACTTTGATATATAATTTCCTGGAAATGTGTATGTATTCATATTTTGATGCACTACACTTACCTCTTCATTTGCAGAAACAGTATCAATCTGACATAAATGAGCAGGTAAGACAAGGAAATGGAAGCACTAATCCCAGGCAGAGAAGCCTGTGTCTTTTCCCAAATGAATGAATTCTCTTGGAAGTCAAGAGCCACTCTGTGTCCCTTCAGCCACACACTGCAAAAGGGAGGAGGAGGAGTGCTCAAACAACTACAATGAGCAGACCAAATACTAAAGGAACTGAGATTCCCATAAGTTTTCCTTTCCAAGCTTCTCATTCTCACCAGGTTCACAAGGGTATTAACCCTAAAACCCTTCACCTGCTGATGGGGTGAGACCCATCAGCACTGGTCACTTACCCAGTTTCTCAGCAGCCAGCTCCTCCCTGGCTGCTGCCACGGGTCCTGTGGGTGACCAACAGGAGCACAGGGCTGCTTAGCAATGGAGGCAGGACACAGCCCTTCATCAGGCTGATGATTCCAACTTCCCTTATTCAAGAGTCTGTCTATTTTAGTGTGTTAAACAGCTATTAAAATACTTCACTAAACAAACATTGCTAGTATGTTAATTGCTGTACCATGAATCCTTTAATTTAATTTGGCACATGCATACATCCATAGGTAAGGGAAGCAGATAGACACACAGAGGACAGAGACCTTTTGCTACACACACATCAGCATCCCACCACACCTATTTAACTCATCAGTAATGAAAAGCATTTGCTGTGCTCAACAAGGGAAAAAATGTAACTTTCAAATACAGGTACAATTTGCATTTCTTCATTAGAAGTTCTGTACCTGCCACTGACATGGCTCATGGATCTTTTGCACCAGGGACAGTGACAAAGAGCCTCCCATGATTTATGATGCTTAACCATCCAATTCCCATTGTTTGGCCTGGCTGAGCTGCTCTGGAGCAAGCATGACCAGAACAGGGCTCTGACCATGTCAACTGTGAGGATCCAGAGCATCCCAATCCAAGCAGAGAGGTTGCTTCTCTGTAGTGCAAGTGGCCAGTTCTGCCACCCCTGCTCCTAACAAGCACTAACTGGGGACAGTGAGAACAGCAGAGTCTGGCTGACTTGCATATTTTTTATAAATGTAAGCAAATAGTATGAGCCTTCAAAACACAGAATATGTTTAGGGCAGGAGCTGAATACTATTCTTTCAATGAAATATGCCGAGATCCAATAACTTCACAGAAGTTGCTACACTGTAGGATATATCTATCTACCTAGGAATTCCTCTCTTTACTTTAAATTGTGGACTTACACTTGAAGTTAAAGAAGCATGTAAGCTGGATTTCTATTCCTAGCTGGTTGCTATTGATTTTTTCCAGTGTAACAGTCAGGCTATTTTTTCTCTCTTTGTGCCTTTTACCTCATTCTAACTGGACTTTTGCCTAAATAGTTGGGGAAGATTAAAAACATCAATATAAATTTATATTGTATCCTCTATTAGGCCATTGTTCCTGCTGCTCTGAGGCCTGTGAGGATTCTGGGCCTCTCATATTTTCTCAACACATAATTTACACTAAATATTGGTCATGAAAACAGAACAAGTTAAACCAAAATTCAAAACTAGCATCTTAGTTTCACAAAGTGTTCCCTGATTTTCCAAAGGTCCCAATCCTGCAAGAACTGCACTGCAGCTCAAACTCTGTAGGAGTTGCAGACACTCAAGAAAATTAAGTTGTTAATACATGAGAAGATACAAATTTCAAATAAAACATTCCTGCTTATACATGTCTTTTCTTGCTATTCCTTTAAACATCTCTTTCCCCTAATCACAGCGCTACGAGGGCCCTGGTGAGGGCAGGGCTGCACCAAACACCAGCTCTCTTGCTGCTCATGTTCCTTCTGTAACTTAAAGTGGAGGACAACTCAGTATTTTACTAAGATTTTCAATCTGACTCAATCTGGACATTATTTCCATTACCAACACTCCAGTACAACTGGGCATCCTGGGAGGCTGAAAACATGAAGACACTAGTTATATTATAATATAAATGGGCTAAATCCTCCGTCGCTGAAGTCAAGAGTGAAACTCCCACTGAGACTCAGTGAAGGCAGGGAAAATTTCAAATGGATCTCATTTCCCTTTCAGGGTGTGAGTCTGGCCCTCCACATCTTTTGCATGTGTGGGTGCTGTGAAACCAGGATGTTTCAGCAGGAGAAAGAGGGATGTCATTGACTGAAGGAGGGCTTCACAGCCTTTTATAAAGCACAAATGATGACAACCAATGCACTGACTTTGGTACACACTGCCCACATACACAGCTAGAACATCTAACCTGCTGGAGTCACAGACCTTCATTTCTAATCCCAGATGTATGAAAGCTGAGCAGTTTTTTCCTGTGATTATCTCCTTTATTTCCAGATTCACAGGAAAGGGCTCCCAGACACAGGCTGCCCAGGACTCTGCAGCTCCGCATCACCTGGCTGAGCAGGGACACCCAGTGACACCCACAGTGGCCTGTGCTGCACTGGGACATCCCCGGTGCTATGGGCAGGAATGACTCCAGTCTCTCTGGGTACTAATAAATCAGCTTCCTGCTCACAAGCAGCTGCCCCTGCTGCTCAGACATTTCCTAGGTATGCTGATCCACTAAACTGGTACAGCTCTCCTGTTGTTGACAATAATTTGGAAAGAACCCAGCTTGTCTTACCTTCTTGCTCCATTTGTTTTTCCTGCAGCCCATCCTTGTGTCTTCCACTGAGTAAACTACATTGATTTTGCCCAGCCCCAGAATGTAAAACTGCTGCAGTTCAGTAATGCACAGCTCCAGCACAGCTCACATCAGCACCTGCTCTGGAGCAGACACTGCAGGAAGTTCCAGGAGACTGTCAGTGGTCCTATTTCTCTACAAGCATGTGTGAGACTGGGAAGTTGCATCCAACTCTCCCTATCCATATTTTATTATCACACTTCAAATGGTGAATGAATAATGTTTATTCTCTTGTTTATTCTAACTTCTGATTAAGCTGTAACCAATGTATTTTTCTTGGCTGTTCATTTAAAGAAACTGAACACATCAAGAACAACTTGTTAAAAAGCTATTTAAAAGGGAAAACAATCCCCAAGTTTGTGGCTCCATGGGAGCCACACCAAGCAGGAAGATTTGTGTAAGTTTTTTGCTGGAGAGCCTGAGCCACTGGCAGATGAGCAGAAACAAAGAGGAATTTCCAGCAGGATTTTCACCTCTACAGCTGGAGAGCAGGGACAGACAGGAAGCAAGGCACCACCACCATGTCTGCTGGGAAGAGCCCATCCCTACAGCCACGTTCCCAAAAAAAGGAGCCCCTGTTCAGGGGCCATAGAGAAGGAACCCACTCCTGGAAAGGAGACAGCAATACACCTGCTGCACAGAAGACACTGGCTCTACAAAATTAAGTTTATCAAAAACTTTAAAAAAATAAGTTAACTGTTAACTGTTGAATTCTGATGCACTACTGAAAGCTGAACCTGACTTTCTTATGTCACTGTGAGAGATTTATTCTTAAATACAATGCTCTGGTCATGGGTTTGATTCTGGTTCCAGCAAAGTCAAGGCCAAAACATCCTCTGATTTAACTGGAAGCAGAAGCAAGCCCCCATTTTAACCCTCATGCCTGCAAACAGAATACAACTGGATGTGAAACAAAGAAGAAATATGTTTGAAACTGGTATTAACTTCAAGCTTCATTATCCCCCCTCTGTAAGACTAAAATGTAGTCATTGAATTTTTTTCATCATTCAACAGCAATCTTCTGTACTACTGGCCAAAATTCAGCCTCGTTCCCTCCAAGACAGCCCTGGCACAAGCAGAGGACCCAGTTTCTCCACTGTCGTGCACTGGTTCCCATAGAGTTCCACTACTCAAATCTGCCCATGGAACTGCACCTGAGTTTTGCAAAGGCAGAGTTCAGGCAGCAGTCTGCACATCACATTCCCCAAATGCCAAAGCTGCAGCCTTTGGTGTAAATTGCACTGGTACAAATCGTTGGCCTAACACAGTATGACATCAAAGAGGTTAAAAAGAGTCCCTGGTTTTCATTGTCCACTTTCTCAAGAGAGAGATTTGCTGCTGCCAAAGCGTCTCCCAGACCTAAACGGATTACCTGCAGCCCTGGCAGCATCTGCACTCCATTAGGAGGGAGGTGAAACAAGAGCCTGCCCTGTGAACTGGGATTCCTTTGGTGTTTCAGCTTTATGGTGCAAATCTCAGTTTCCAGTGCTTGCCAACTGACCCCTTCTGAGTCTGACTGAGAAGAACAGTGCAAATACTGCATCATAACTTCCCAGCATCCACACGCAGGACTCCTCCCAGGTTTTGCTCTATGTGATCCCCAGCAGATAAAAAAGCAGCAATTTTAGCCTTTGAATGCATACCATACTGCAGAAGAGTCAACTTAACACAGTACAGGTGAACACCAAATTCCTCTGCTCTGCCTCTCCGTCCTGGTGCCAGCTCTGATAGACAAGCAGTTGTCAGTGCCTGCATCAGGAAGGAACACAATCAAGCACACTTGTGGAGCTAAGAGCTGTCCTGCCTGGTAGAGTTTCAACTGAGAGCAAGTCAGCTGACAACAAACCCCTGTAAAGTTTTTACAGGTGTCATTTCATTTTTTGGCACCAAAAGAATGAAGTAGATGCTAATCACAGCAGCTGAGAGGAAGGAGTAGGCAGTTTGGTGGACAGAGCATGGAAAAGTGAGTTTAAAACTCTGGAGTTTAATTCTAGCTCTGCAGCTTCTCCCAGCTGTAGGTTCAGGTTAGGAAAGCCACCAACCTGATGTAATTCTGTATCAGTGGAGTTATAGCAGCAATGAGAGTGACAGTACCTGTCCCTGCCATCAGATTATGCATTATGCAGGACAGCACGAGGCAACAAGCTGAGGTACTGCAAGGCCTAGCTAGGCTCATCAAATTATTACATTTCACGTAACAAAAACTTAGTAAAGTTCATGGGGATAACAGGAGCACAGGGCCCAGCCTGCATCAGTTCCTGCCTGGCATCCTCCACATCAGCTTGTTACTCTGTGCTCTGGAGATCCAGCTTCCCTTCTGCTTTCACATATGAATCCTGTGTTTGAATGCCTGCATATTTCTTCTATTTAAATATGCACTTTGCTCTTAAAGATTTCATTAACCCATTAATAGATTAATTCTGATTTCAGTAATACAGACACAAATTTAAAGAGCTCCTTCAAAACCAGCAGAGTCATGTCTTTGGAAAGACCTGGAGAGGTCTGTGCATGCACCTGTAAGGGCAGGACACTCTGTGCTCATTTGACCGTTGGTTTTACACCCTCAGAAGTCTTTGAGACCGAGCACTGTGGACACCCAGCAGAAGCATCTGACTGCAGTGCTCAGGTTCTGTAGCTCCTCACCACACAGAACACCAGCTCGATCCCTGGTGTAACTCCACACAGGACAACAGGGTAATACTAAGGATTATTTTGGCCAGATCTATTATTAGGCTCATTTTCTAAAACAATAGGCTTGTTTTCTTTTCATTTAAGCTTACAGTAAAACTCTCATTGATTTCACTTGGAAGAGAGACCTGGCCCAACACACCAATATCGAAACCACTTCCATTTATTTCAGCGGAAGGAGGCAAGGAAATAGTAAGGTCCAACGTATTTTTAAATCTTTAAATTTCACAAATGATCATGTACATGTAGGTCAAAATATGCACACAGAACGACACCTACAACAACCACCAGTGGGACTGTTAAAATAATTAAGCTAGGCCTAGAGACAAATTCATTTCATTACATGTTCCTTACAAAACAGATATCCCCTTGCTTCACAATCTAGGGAGTCTGTTTTATAAACTTCCTAAGTAACTCATGAAATATCCCCCTAAGCAGACTAGGTCTACTTGCCATCACAGGGTCTTTATAAATCAAAAGTTTATGAATCAAAAGACAAACACCAGTGATGTGCATTCAAAGACCAGCTATGAAGGAATAATGTCCCATCAGCTCCAGTGGTGTGGTGGTGAGCTGAGACCTCAGGACACAATTTCCAGTACAAAGCTACTGAACCTGCATCTTTACACAGCTCCTCTGCATGCCATGAAGGAGCTGGATGCACAGCACATGAAGCAGCAATCAGTAAAGGAGATCCCTCTTTGTTTTAAGTGTAAAGATTCTGCATTTCATGGTACAGCATCTTTACAGTACTTTGCACACTATTGAGCAGGAAAGAGCCTCCACTTGCAGCACCTAAAAGGAAGAGGCAGTTACTTCCACAGCAGCCTGTGGGAGTGCTTTCTCAAAATATGCTGCTAATGCCTTTCCTCTTACCATCCTGAAATCGACTGCTGAAAAATACTTAAAGTATGCTGCTGGTACCAAAGTGCCCTGTCAGGTAAGAGGTAAGCAAAAGCAGCAACAAAAGTAATGACAAACCAAACTTGACCAGCAAGAAACTGATATAAATACAGAGTGCTAAAATGGGGGAAAAAAAAAAAAGTTGAAATTTTGGTCTCCTTATCTGGTGGTTTCTCTTTGTGTGTTTTAGTAAACCAGACTAGTTTTCAGGAAGGGCGAGAACTACTAATGTGGTCAGTGTAACTCAGCTGCAGTTGTGTTATCATTGCAGAACATGAAAGGGAAGAGCAGAAAACAAGGCACGGTCAGCTGAGGTTTGCACCAAAGGTACTGGACACCATTCAAAAGCTCATCTTTTGGACTGCCCTCAGGGCCATAAGTGCCAAACCTCTTGCCCACAGCCTGGCTGCAGCAGCTCCATGCACAGGCCTACTCTTCCTTTTGACTACCTGAGGCAAGGAAGCTGCTGTCTGGGTAGGACTGTGTAATCACCTCAAATTCAGGGGTTTTGAACAACCTGTGCCAGGCAGAGCACCACAACCATGTTATTTCTCTAAGTCATCTGAGGGTTGATTCGCTCTCTGTTCCTCCACATAAAGAGCTCGGCCTGCCCCTTCCTAGTCACCATAACACCCACTTATACCTAGAACTCCACACAACCCAGGCTGCAAATGCAGAGAGAAAAAATAATTTCTGAAAAAATGTTCATCAGAGGCCAGCTAGGCAGTATTTTCTTGAACATTTCAACTTTTCCCAGTAAACACACAAATAATTCGTTCATCGACAGCACCCAATCTCAGCACCCAATCACAGCAAGATTTGCACTCCCCAAGGCTAAACTGAGCTTTCCACTCCAGAGCCTGTGGGCAGCTCCCAGTCTGTGGCTGTGCTGGGCAAGGCAGTGGTTATCAAGTCCAGGAAGGAGTAAACACCTTTATCACAGCAGACAGCTCAGCTCTGCTGTGGCTCCCTACACGCCAGTTAGCAGGAGGTCCTGGAGAGATGGACACAAACAGGCCTGGAGAATTAGTATTCATATATATATATTCCTTCCTTCCCATCTCCCTAAATAAGTGGGATGCAGGGTTAGGGTTATGGGGATTATTCTCCTTTACCACCAAAGCTACTGCTCCAGCTGTGCAACAACAGAGGGAACATGTGGAAATCTGCTGTCATGGTGTGCTTCCTCCATGGGCTCTGACAGACACTGCATCCAGGCCTCTGTCCAGTTAGTGACAGACAGAGACAGGGTATTTAACATCATCATTCCCAGCTGAAAATACATCCCTATTACAGATTATTTTTAATTTCCATAGAGACCAAGCCATGTACTCCTCCTCCGACACCTGGGACTGGTGCAGCTCAAGCTGTAGCAGCTCTGGTCAGTCCTCCCCCTGCCTGGGAGCTGTGCTGAATGTGTCCTGGAGCTGTGCTGGATGTGTCCAAGCAGCAACACACGGTGCTGTAGGATACAACGCCTGTAGGAACAAACACTTCACACCTTCTCCAGAGCTTATCAAAGTGCTGCAAGGACTCCTGTGACCTTGGCCATGTAGCACCTGTAACGAACTGGCTCTGCAGATGGGGACAGACAGGTTCAGCTCAGACCACCTGATACAGCAAACTGGCACAGGGAGACTCTTTCCTTGCTACAACCCCTGCTTTACTAACTACAACATCCACAGGCAGACTGCGAGGAAACAGGATGCGAAGGGGGAAAGGCCCTCCTTTGGGTTTTTATCTTATGGGTTCTGCTGGTCAAAGTTCCCTTAGAAATCAGAGAGACATCTGCTCAATGACCAGGTAGGAAAAACTCGAAAGATTTATATCTGAATCTCAAGTGCATGATATTAATCAAAAAATTGTGTTAATATCTTTAGAATTCATACGTTAATTCAGAAAAAGCATTGCATATAACCAAAACCTCTGGGTTTTGGCTCCTTTACTTGTTCTCATCTGCAGCATCCACCCAACTGCCTGACAGAGGGCAGAGCCCTGGCAGGCGCACCCCTCACTGCAGAGTGGCCATGCTGGTGTGGCAGTGCTCCTGCCCCGTGCCCAGAATCAGCCTCTCAGAGCATTCCTAATGTGCAGGGAAAATACCTGCTCCTGCCTCTCCAGGTGCTTGGCTTGAAAGCCTGTGTGTGGGTTAAGTTCACAATAGCTGTTAAAATTAATGAGCTTTGTGCTGCAGCTCACATGCAGGCTTTGCTGGAACGTGGGGTGCTGGATCTGACTCTGAAGCTGCCTCTGGAGAGCACACGGTACCCAGCTGGGACTGCCAGGGCCCGGGGTCACCCCACCAACAGGGCACTCCACAGCTGACCTGGGTGGGAATTGGGGTGCCTTACAGAGGCTGAAATGTGCCCCTGTGTCCTTCAGTGTGCCTGAAAGAGCATGTGGGGGCAGAGGGAGGGACTGCAGAGGGACACTGCATGGCTGCTGGGGGGTGAGCAGCAGGGAGCAGCAGGGGCACCGAGAGACCCGGGAGACCCCCGAGTGAGGATGAATGTGACTGCAGGGGTGCAGGACTGCAGCAGCACGGGGCTGGCAGGAGGCTGGGCTGTCCCAGGAGAACCAACACTGCTCTCTCCATGTGGGGATCCTTCCCTCAGCTGTGCTGTCCCAGGAGAACCAACACTGCTCTCTCTACGTGGGGATCCTTCCCTCAGCTGTGCTGTCCCAGGAGAACCAACACTGCTCCACGTGGGGATCCTTCCCTCAGCCGTGCTGCACTTCCACAGCCACCAAGACTCACTGCTTAGGAACATATCTGGCCTTCACTCCACTTAACCTGTCTTGAGCAGAGGCCTTGTTTAATCACTGATTTACACCCTAACTGCCAGCATGGGGCAAGTGACAAAAGTTGCTAATTGGACATTGTCCTCAGGCAATAACCTCAATAATACACAGATTTGATAGAAAATTAGCAAATAAATTATTATAAGACTGATACTGACTACATAAGCAAGATATATGAGATGTTCTCAGCTCTGCTAAATCTGGAGAATTATATACCCTAAATATATCCAAATTAAGAATTTCCCTGCTCCCTCCCAAGAAGTGCAGAGTGGGGCCCAGTACGAAGCCCATCATGCATAAAGGATGATGTGAAAGATCTGTCTGGTAGATTTTAGTAGGTGTGTCTGAGCTATGAAACCACTGTATGCAGCTGTACAGGGTCAGTAATCATGTTCCATCAGGAAAAACAGAGGGGTCCTCAAACTTGGAGCAGAGAATTCCCCTGAGCAGAGGAAGGGGGAGAAGCAGACCTCAGGTATCAGTGCTGAGCTCCAACAACCAGAGAGATGGAGGTGCTGGAGGAAAAGGCAGGTGAATTAAAACCCGAAAATACTTAGAGAGCAGCTAGAATCAGGTCACTTGGTAGGACAGCTTGTCTAAGGGTGGGTCAGAAGAATGACAATGTGTTTTGACAAGAAACATTCAGAGGAAAAGACATGTACTTTAGGGGACTCCTTTGTAAATCACCAATAAAGTCCATGGGTTCAGAGGGAAGTGAGGCAGGGATATGCCTGGAAAACACCTGTCTTGCAGAGAGGTCATTAGTTCCTGAAACAAGTTATAAAACCTGTGCTGGTTTTCTGCTGGTTTTCCTTGGAGGGCACAGGCTCCAGAGATGGGGTGGCAGAGCCCGGTGCCCAAGAGCTGAGATCAGGAGGGGCACTGTGCTGCACTGGGCCACAGGCAGGGAGCTCCATCCTCCCATGGGGAAAGGCTGGGAGCAGAGCTCCCAAACCCCGAGGGCTGCAAACCACCAGGGAGGCTCTCTGGGCTCTGTGCACCTACCCTGTCCCCACCTGGACAGCAGTGCTTACACGGAAACCATTCCTGCTCCCCTTGGTCATCAGCAGTGCCACAGAAAGCATCAGCTTTAACAGCAAATGGAAGTATCCTTACCACAGTGTTATACACAAATACAAGCTATCCAGGAATGGAAGGTAAATATTTTCACCTCCTATAGCAGAACAACTCAGAGAGAGCTCACAGCAACTCTCTGAGATAAAAACACTATTCAGGACTGTGAAAAGGACAGGCTTCTGACAAAAAAAATCTTGTTCCACTTTCTAACAAAAATTCAAAGTGGTATCAAAATTTCCAGCGAAATCAAGAAGCTGGGGCTTGCTGTGGTCTACAGGGATTTGGAGGTTCTAATTCTCTTCTGCTTGAAGTCAGTGAGACTGTGCCAGAGTTCAGTGGGAATAAGATGGGGGGATCTGGCAATGCCTTTGGGTATTCCTGACTGTGTGTAAGGAGCTTGGACTTTTGGTGCAGGTTTGTTTTCTAAATGTAAAAATTGTCTCACTCCATTGGATAAATACAATTTGCAACTCACTTTGTAGATGTGCTAGAGGTTTTGCAGCCTTTACAATCTGTCATATAAATCCACATTCAAGTGTCAGTGCGTGAAGGGGCTGCTTTAGAGGACCTCTGGGTGAAAACAGGAATGAAATTTCCAGAGCAAATGCTACAAAGATGAATAATTTCTCTACTTAGCAATTTATTATAGAAATAAGATGCTGATGGTAAGAGTCACTAGAATTAAACAGAGTTTTTTTTTGGTTTTTTGGGGGTTTTTTGTTTGGTTGTTTTGTTTTGTTTTGTTTTTCTTTTTTTTACCTGCAATTCAGAACTACAAGAATTGGGAGTTTAAGTAGGAGAATTTGCTGAAAATCAACTACTGAAATTAAGCCTCAGATCCAGGTAAGACAATATTCATCTCCTTGTACCTTAAAAGTCTGTCAACTTTAACAACAATTTTGGGTATGGATGGAAAGTGGCCACAAGTAGGTATAGGATGTGGGAATAATAATATTATTTGCGAGGTAATTTCTGAGACCACCATCACTATGCTGTTGTTGATCACAATTTCCCCTTATGTTTCTCACTGCCCTTGCCTTTCACCCTCTGAAAGGCCAGCTTTTTTTCCTTCTGTGTGGTTTAATTCAAAAAGCCAACTGGAAAGGTGTGCAAGAGTAGTGGGTGAGTGTGAGTGGTTCAGAAACCACCTTTAACAGTGGCTGTTTAACCCTCTTCTCCCTTGTCACACCAGTTGGGCACTGCTCAAGTTTTCTCCTCTTAGGAGAATTTATGTAGGTCATAAAAATTTATGGGAAAGACGATATCTACTCCTTTTAATGCCTAATCTGGCACCCTTTACTTATGCAAATTTAATCAGTGGTCAATTGCTCTGATCACAGCAGCTGCACTAATACAAACAACATCAAAGACTTTGTCAAAGTTGCTCTGAAACAACTCTGGGATCTCTGAAATGCAAGCTTTGGCCTCTGGCTTCACATTAACAGCCATTCACTAACCTGAGTAGGATTTCCCAAAACCAGGGTCCTTTTCCTCCCCAAATCAGAGCTAAGCACACACACAGCTCGGCCCAGCCGCGCAGGGCCAGCGTGGGCAGGGCACAGCCACTCCTCTCAGATCACAGTAAGAAATGTGTCACGCTGCCTGCTGTCAGGTGAGATTTGTGTCACACCAGAGGGGGACTGCGGAGCAGGTACGGGCAGGAACTGCTCATACCTACCCCGGCTCCCGCTGCGCCTGACCCGGCCAGTTGCTGGGAGCTCCTCCCTCTCTCTGAAATCAACAGGAACTGAGCTTGCTCAGGGCTGAACAGGACTGGACCTCCTCAAAATACTGAGGAAATTTTAACAGGATTCGGTGATTTCTTTTCTCCTGCTTTCCATCAGGATGTGATGTTTCTGTGTATGCACACCTGGGCTGCGTTTATACACATGCTCACAATCCACGTGTCCTTAAAAATCCACGTACACTATATGCTAAAAAGCCTACAAGCTAATAGCTCTTTGGCATCCGGGAGCTCAGAGAAAGCAGAAGAAATTGTAAAACAAATAAAAAGGAAGTTTATTCCCACAGTTTTCAATTTCACCGAGCACAAACTATTTTATGTGACTGCAGCTAAGATTTAGCAAAGCATTTCAGCATATGCTAGTATCTTTTGCTGAAATACAATCTACAGATTTGTGTGATTTCTTGAATTTGAAGCTTTTGAACTCATGCTCAAACCAGGAGTTTAACATGCTGTCCAAAATAATCCTGAAAGCTCTGCATGTGGCCCAGGGTGGCCCTGCCTCTCCACGTGGCCATACATGTTACCTCTGAGCAGACGCCAGCAGTGCCCTGGCATTATTTCCAGATATTCTGCAGGATTAAATATCTATTTTGCAGGATAAAATACCTCCTTAATCCTGCCCTGTGAGTGACCCAGGAATCCTCTCCCAGCCACACCACTGCAAAGCCAGTCTGTGCCACATGGAAGATACACAACAGGGCAGGGAAGCAGCACCAGGAGCCCCAGCCATCCCCATGGGAATAACTGCAAGTACTCTGCCTCAACCAGGAATGCAAGCAGGCCAGGCTCAGTGAGGGGCTTACAACTAAATCTGCTATGCAGCACTGCAGAAAAACCAATAATATATATAAAAAAAAAGAAGATAATAAGATATAGCCTTCACCCAATTTCATAATGTATCGAGCAATATGTCCTACTTGGGATACTAGTGAAGGGTTATCTTTTGCTACAAAAATTAAGTCATCTACAGGTTTCATCCTGGAAGCTCTCAATTCAGTGAGAACTGAAGTGGAGCAGCTGAAAAAGCATTCAAACCTTATAACATAGCAATATAAACAGAAGACAGTACACAGCAAAGCATCAGGCAGCATGTAAGTTCTGGCCAGTTTTGTACTTTCAAAATCTGAAGAAATATGCTTTTGTTCTTTATCAAGCAAAAAAAAAAAAAATTGGTTTAGTACTCTATTCTTGAAATGAAATCTGTGAATTTATGTATATTCTCCCAAAGCTTCTATAACTGAAGCTTTTATTAAGTAAGTTTGATGTGGGGCATATTTAAAAAATAGCAGCGATGTTTTAAAATGTGGAAACACGTGTCACTCTATTACACCTGCTGAATCTTCACTATATTTTTTAATACTATGAAGCATTTGTATGTTTCTCCATTATAAATCTCTCTTCACTAAACAGATTTCTTCTCTATGATTAAAATAGCACCACAAAGACATTATTAAACAGACACTGTCCAAAAAAATCATATTGTTTTGGTCTGACCATAAAGTATAGGTATTTTAATAATTGCGCTTTCTTCCATAGAGAATTTCAGCAGCTCAGTTTCCTTGGAATGAAATCACAGCCGTATGCTTTATGATATTAGAGGCATTTCAAGGTGTCTCCATAAATGTCATTTATTGCTTGGGAACCGGCCAAATTTGCAAAATCCCTTAGTTCTTTTAAAAGAAAAATCTTCAGAATAAACTAGCTCTTTACACGTGTTGTCATACTAAAAAATAAAAAAAAATATCTCTCTTGTTGGATACTGGCCGTGCAGGTAGCAAAACCTCTGGCAACAAAATCTGGGCTTTGGCTTGCTTTGGAGCCAGCAGTGCATTGGGCACCCTGGCCTGGCACAGCACACTTGCCCTGCATTCTCACACTCAGCCTCTGGACCATCAGCAGCCTCAATGATAAAAAGCTGAACTGGTTTAGTGACCATAACTGTAAATCAAAATCAGGCACCTCTCAAGGTCCTGCTCCCATGAGTGTGCTTCAGCCCCTCAGAGAGCAGTGCCCTCCACGCTGCCCAGCATCCCCCCTCCTTCACGGGGCCCAGCACCCTGCAGGACTGGCAGCCAGGCAAACAATAAAGAAACTCTTTGTCATACACAAATATAATCTCATGCCACATCTATTCCTAATTTGGCATATCTGGAGTCTATCCTGAGATAACACTGGCTAGATCTACATAAATCTAGCCAGACATGTCACCAACCTGTCCAGCACAAGGCACTACATTTAAACACACAGGAATTTAATCCAGTCTGTAGCTGCAGCAGCAAGAGTGGGTCAGCCAGGCACTGCCCAAAGGAATTGACTGCTGAGGCACACAGCCACCAGTGAGGTCAGGATTCTGGCTGGCCAACAGAAGCATCCATTTACTCCCAAAGTAGTAGAACCATTCTTTCTCCTTGAGGAAGAGGAAAACAATTTTTCCCCCTAAACCTGAAAGAAACAAGTTTCCTGGTAGAGTTGGAAATAATCTAGGGCAGCACACCAACAGGTGCTTCAAACGTATCAGCAGAGCACAGAAGATGTTGAGACAGAAAATGAATAGACTCTCTAAATAATATATAAATTGTACAGGCCTTTTTTCTGCTGAACCCCAGTGAAGTTACTGTATAAATCAGAAACTGAATTATTCATAAGTGGTGAATATATAATAAATCGTACTTCGCATTGAAATGTTCCTCACAGGTACACGCAGTGAACAGAAGCAGGCGGCGAGCCTGGCAACACCAAGGTCTTACCTGGAGTCTGGGTACTTTGTCAGGGTAGCAAGGCTGCTGGTGTACATGTGTCCTCCTACATCGATGTGCACGGGAGCGTTGGACTTGGTGAGTTGAGCTGGGAGAGGAATTCCTTGAGCAGCCAGAGGAGAAACCGGGGACCGTGTTAGAGAGAGACGGGACATGCTTCTTCCCTCCTGCAGCGGGGAGGCAAAAAGAACAGTTTCTCTTAAATGCAGCAGTGCGTTACCTTTCTTTCCAGTGTGATCACAGATCTAATCAGATCATTTTTGCATCTGCCTGATCACATATTCAGCTAACAAATTATTGCCACCACTGTAATTAAGTGTATTTGCATCATTTTCTTCTAAGTACCAGGGGGAAGAGAAAGATGCTTATTAGCAATAAGAAATCAAGAAAAAAATTTTCAAGGTGTCAGCCTCAAGGGGCATAAAACAAACTGCAAAATTCTAATTAAAGGTCGTGGGCTTATGTGTTAGATGTGAAATATCCCCTGACAAACGAATAACCAATTTGTGAACTGGGATTCAGGGGGTTTTTGCAAGTTTGTCTCAGTAACAAGACACCTCTAAATTAGTGACTTCCTCAGTACCTAAGGCATTTAGTTTATACATGCAGTAAATTTCACATCAAACTAAGATCAATTTTCCAGCTTATTTTCAATAATTGTGAAATAAATGGATAATTTTCAGTTAAGCCTTAATATTAGACCTAAACAACCAATAATCTTTCAAACCGAAAGCAATTAATACCTGGAAGCAGTGAAAACAGAAAGATAAATAAACTGACCCATGCTTTCAGGACAAGAAAGTACTGTATAATCTAACATGTGAAATTATAAATTCCACAATCCACCTAATGTTTCCTGCCCCAGAAATACTGGAAAACTAGTGAAATTACTGAATGACTATTGCTAATTTTCAGCAAAATCAAAGCTAAAAATACTGAACTGCCTCAGAAATTAACAGGACATTCAAGCAAAAGAAAATTCCTCAGTTCTCTTCTTAAGAAAAGCACAGCTCATTCTGCACGAAACGTGTGTCTCAAAGCTGATTTCAGTTCAATTGCTGCAGACGGCAAACAGGTCAAACAGAAAAAAACCCTTTTAGAAAAGTTTAAGAAAATGTCCATCCTTTCTCCCCCTTATGGGGAAAGCAACATATGCAAAACATTATAGTTGAAGACATTTCTGAATATAATCTAATTTTGCTGGTATTTTGTAATTCAAGCATGCTACCAAGCACCCAGGCTCTTCCTTGCATCTGACAAGCACTTTACATGCAGCATTGCAAAGCGGATTTCTATTTCTCCCACATTACTTTGACAATGTTTCTTAAAAATCTAAACCTAGTCTTGCCTTTTTCTTAGCAGTATTTTGCACAAGATGCCCGACTACACCACTTGATGAACCTAAATTAGCAATATTCTTTGTAAAATAATTTCCAAGCTACAGAGAAAGGGATTGAAAAATCTTAACAGATCTGAACAGCTTCACAAAGTCATCATAACATCTCCATTTACTGTATTGCATCTTGGTTAGCTCCTAAGAATTTCTTGCATCTACAGCACAGAAATACATCACCCCATTATGAATCCACATCCTTGTCTCTTCAGAGGCTGGATGGACATCTGCACTGAACACGAAGCAAATGCCAACTCTGTGCTAGGACTTCCGTGTCAGCCGATGCAAAATTGGGCATTAACATTTTCACTACAGCACCACCTTCAAGGAAAGTGACTGAATCCTTTCATGACTGAAGATGGTGCTTTCTTGTTTCCCACAAGAGCTTGTTGTGGCCAACCTTCAGTAAATGTGTCATACAGCATAAATAAAACAACTAACTTTTAAAAACAACTTAGTATGTAAGTACCTACAGTATTTTAGCAACGTGTTTACTAATCTGTGTGCCAATGCAGACAAAGGTTGCTGGTTTTTTTTCTTACCAAGGAGCACTGTGAACTCATGTTCAGTCTCTACTTCTTCACTTAAATGAAAGGGTCAGAAGATCCAGGCTGAATGTCAACCCAGTCTTTGTTCAGACCCCAACCATTATCACTAATGATAAAGGTACAGACCTTGCAGGGCTGCCTTAGAAATAAACCTCATGCAGTTTCACAAAACAAGAGTCTAATTAGGGCTCATCTGCACCCCTTGTTACGATCTCCAAACGAAATCAAAGGACTTCCAGTCCTCTGTAAATGTGTCTTACATTTAACCATTTTTCTTGAAATACAGACATCAATTTTAAAATATGCACAGATAGCTAAAGATCAAGTGATATGAATCTATTTGTGCATATTTAAACACTGCTGCTATCTTAGGATTTTGTTTAATGTTAGTATACCAGTAAATTCCTTGATCTGTAAAGACTGAGATTCTCAGTGAGGCCATACTCACACAGTAGATATTTAATTTATACTATTCACTGGAGGGATCTTTTGAACAATCCTCTGCTTTTGGCATTTCTCAGCTAGAGCACGTGTTGAAAAAACACTTAATTATAGAAAATCACTAGAAGACTAAAATAGTTCTCAAACTTTTATGGCTTTTCATACTTACTGAGGGTGCCAATGGCTTTTGGGGGGAGAGGAGGAGAAGGGGAATTAAAACACTGGCTGGAGAGGATTCATATTTAAAAATGAATCCTAGATATTTATTAAATTTGTGGAATTCAATCATTTTTGTATGAGCAAATTATCAAGAGGTGCAACTGCTAAGCACTACATAAAGGGCACTATTGCTCAAAAAAAAAAAAAAAAAACCCCGTTTCTTAAGGTACCATAACCCTCTTTGTAATGACTCCTTCCTCTTCTTAATGTAACACACAGCAAAAATTCATCACACTGAGTAATGTACTTATTTTATGCACAAAGCAAAATCCTAAATGTATTTATCCAGTGAAAGTCTTTATGCACATATTTTCTAATATGGATGAGAAAATTAAAACCTTAAGGGTAAGTATCGCAGAAACACTAACAAACTTCATTTATTAAACCATGTAAAATAATCCTTGCTCTTTAGTTGCCTACAACAGGATACAACTAGCATCCCAACTAGTGGCACAGGCAATAACCCTGCTCTAATAAGTAACACAGGAACCTGCTGAAGGCAAAATCAATAGAGCCTGATTCCCAAATTATGTGAATATTTAGTTTTTAAAACATTACACACCAAGATCTTTCAGAGCCAGCTTATCTTTTTCTGCCTTCCTAAGCTAACTGCTTGTAAAAACTATTTGCCCATGCAAAGTGAAATAATCACAATGCCATGCTCATTTACACACAAAATGATTTTGTGTCCCATTGTGCTCACAGTTGTTCAGCTCTCTAGGGGTGATTAAACTAGCTATGCTGCTACAGCTTGAGATGATTTCACTGAATCGTTTCTCCATGAAGTTGCTTCTTTGCTAAGCTGTTATTTTAACCATAAAAGGTAAACAGAAGGCAGTTGTAAGAGCTCCATTCAGCTCCGTGCCCAGGGCTATAACCCTAGGGCAGAGAATGCTGAAAGACTGCAGAATTTTCCAGGGTGTTGCCTTTCTTGCTCTAAAGCCTTCAGGAATACTGTTCATTTAATACACACTCTAGATGATACATTTCAGATCCTACTAAAAGAAAGACTTCAAAAGTGTAAGAAGTTTTGGGCGGATGAAGCTTTCCCACCTCTGCACATAGCTTGGGGCCATGGTAACCAATACTGCTGTTGATGTTGGGAAAATACAGGAGAAATAAACTGCACAGAGCAGAGCAGACGGGCAGGGACAAGGGAGGTGAAAGGTTGCAGAAAAGAAACAGGCAGCAGTCTGGAAGGGGGAACGAAAAAAAAAGGAAAATAATAAAAAAGGAGGCGGCTCTGAAGGAGGGACAAAGTTAAATCAAGGAGCAGGCACTTAAAAGACTACAGATGGGAAGCAAGACTAATTAACGATGTAAAAGCGCTTTGTTTCTAAAGTTTATTGTTGCCAGGATAAAAATTAATTGAAACTAATGCTGTTATTCACTCGTGCAGTTTAATTCCTTCATGGACATTTAAGATGCGAAATGCGAACGGCAGGTTTACGGACCTGCCGTGANGCCGGGGGCGGGCCGGGCCGCAGGAGCCGGGCCCAGCTGCGCCCGCGGCGCCGCCGCTGCTCCCGGGGAAGCCGTTCTTCCTGCCCAGGGAGCTTCATTTCTGTACCAGCAGACCCACTAGGGGCAAACCCACCCACTGCAGCCCCCCGACCGCCCCATCCTCGGCACTGCGGGCCAGAAGCTCTCCTGGCGCTCCGGTGACTCCGGGGCACCGTCTGTCTCCCCACGCTGCGCCCGGCGCTGCCGGAGGGGCACAGCCACAGAAGGGGCAATTACCTTTGTCTGTCTACACGGGGACGGCGACCGCTCGGTCTGCCTCCGGAGCCACCCCGAGACAACTTGCCGTGCTCCCAGCCCAAAGACAAAGCGGGGCTCGGGGGGCTACAAACCCTGGGCTCGGTGGCTCCCAATTTAAAAGTCCATAAACATTTGCACGCACCTCCTCCATGCTGCTCTACTGAACACTGCACCGAGAAACAGAGGAGATCGTACTCAAAACTTTTTTTTGAGGGGGGGAGGGTTAAAGGGGGAACTCCCTCTGGAGCTCTGGTTGTCCCCTCCCTTGAAAAAAAAAAAAAAAAGGAAAAAAAAAAGAAAAAAGGGAAAGGCTTTCTCCTTCCTC
>VXBQ01016386.1:206390-248972 GCA_013400175.1 Phainopepla nitens
TCCCTTCTAGAGTACAAACTACAGGAGAAGAGGGAAATTTTCTCATTAAAGTTACATCCCTGCAGTTAGTTCAATTACTTGATATATGCAGAAGATGTTGTAAATTTAAAGATTTAAATAGCTTACAAAGATGCCGGAGGCTCCATCAGTTAATTTCCTTAATTTATGGATTTTTAGCTGAGCTTCTGAAATGAAAAGGAGAATGAGAACTAGGTCAGCAGAGAGATTTGCATCCAGAACAGACTAAAATTTGTTTTCCTTGACCATCCCATCAGCCCAGGTGTGATCCTTTGTGGGGGTCCCTGTCCCACCTCTGACCTCCAGGCTGGGACGCTCTGCCTCTCCGAGCACGGCACAAAGGGGGGGATTTTATTCTAAAACAACCTCTGAACGAGCGTGTCCCCAGCCAGCTGCCTCACCTGATGGTCGCACAAGGCTGCAGCCTAAGTACTCTCATTTCCTCAGCACTCTGGTCAACAAGTGGATACGGGGAGGACGAGCTCCACTGAGACGGTGACCTGCCGCGCAGCCCGAGTTTCACTCAGCTTTTTTGTAGGGGTGCGGGCAGGCTAATTGGAATGGCTTGGCATCATAATTTTTACTTCCTTTGTGAATTACTGACTGCTAAGTGAAAAATAAATATGAGAATCTTGAACTGCAATCAGAGCAGCACAAAAATAGGATGCTTCTGAGGCACGCTAAAGAGGAAAGAGACCTAAAAATACTGCACTTATACGAAAAGTAGAAATTGTGATCTGACTCATCCCAACACATCTGTGACAGGCACAATTTAATTGTGCTGCATGGAAATGGGATGCACGGATAATAAAGATTCGGTCTGTTTGTTTGCTCGTAGATCAAAGCAAAGGCACAGTAGCACTCGGGATGGAAAAGCCTGCGCGTGGTACGTAACTTGTGCGGGATTGTTTTTACTCTATCTGAGAAAAGGACAATGGACTTGGGAGCTTTGTGGTTTTTCTTGCCTCTATTAATGTTGAGGGTAATAAAGGTATGCGTTACAGCTCTATATGCATGCTCTCATTTCTTTCTTCTCACTCAAGTGTGTGAGTGCCTTTCTGTTGTTTTGTTTCGATATGTATGAATATATACATATGAATCAATACTTAAAAGATTGATACAAACTAAACAGTTTTATGAAACAACATTGCGGTATGATTAGTATTGGTGTTCATGATTTAACATTTCTTTTCCCACTAGATGAAGTTTCTAAGATTTGCAAGGTACATGTCAAGGACGGGTATATAAATGGATTTTTATTTATTCACAACTCCAAGACTAATTGCTTCTCTTTGCCTGAAGGCCAAGAGATTGGTTTTAATATGACACTTCAAAAGTATTCATAGAACTAGAGAGATACTAAGTGTCATTGTTTAAGAGAGAAATCTCGCTGTGCTACTTGTGACCCTGAAAATAAAATCTTTCACTGTATTTTGATTCTTAATGTTGTTTTTCAGAGTTTCACTTAAAGCTCAACTATCAAGAAGTGTACAAAGGAAAATATTAAATAGTATGTAGTGAACAAAAAAAAAGAAATACTGTTAGAACTGAATATAACTTATTTTCTCAACAATTCTATTATCCTCCCTATAAAGCAATACAAAATTTGTAGCAGAAGATACCTGAGCTTGGTTGCAGGATATTAGAATTAGAATTAGAAATTATAAGTTGTAATTTATCATGGATGCTTAAAAGTTCTTAACCAGATGCCCAGCATGCATTTATTACAATCCTAAGTACTTCAAAATACATACTTTGGATTTTTTTCTTACCAACAGTTCTTGGTATTCTCTGCAGATGCTTAAAAATGGAATTGGACAGAACTATTCTGTAATCTGTTTTTATACCTAATTATTCTGTGGTTTACTTTCATTTTTTTTAAATAAATGGGTAAAATATTTATTGATACACCTAAGAGAATGTGAAAGAGAAGCCCATAAAAAACCAAAAAATTATATGTGTGTATGTGACAGGACAGAATATTACCAGATCGTGAAAATATGCTGATTTGAAGGAATATAAGTTTCCTATCGAAAAGACGATCCAGATATATTTTGAGTTGTGTGAAAGAAAGTATCATAAATTGACAAACAACATCAACCTCTTCTGCACCATGCTCTCTGAATTAGAGCAGAACAGCTTCCGGTGGGTGTTGTTTTTGAGGGCCCTGTATGACTTTGTGGTAGGAGACCTCACCCTGTCCTAGTCCTTACTCTTTTCCTTACGTTATGGGTTTTTTTCTGAGGTTTAAACCTGACTTCAGCACTTGTTATGTTACATAACTTAACTTGAGGCATTCTGGTGGTGGTACCAACATTTCCACCGACGACTCTAAGTGCAGGGATAAAACTGTCCTTGCTGAAACTCACCATGTTCTACCAGGGATAAAGCAGGAAGTAAGGGAGAAAATGGATCATTTCATTAAGTGTTTAAAGCAGATAAATGAGAATTAAGGGGTTGTTCCTTTAAAACAAAGGAATCAATGTTTATATGTAGATTAATACTCCTCCCAGTCACAGTTAAGACACCACTGTGGCTTAGATGTACTTTTATCTCGGAAGAGAAGGT
Organism: Phainopepla nitens; assembly: GCA_013400175.1. NCBI lineage: Eukaryota > Metazoa > Chordata > Aves > Passeriformes > Bombycillidae > Phainopepla > Phainopepla nitens. The sequence continues at coordinate 208,977 of VXBQ01016386.1, forward strand.
TTGAGTAAATAATTGGGATTTCAAAAGTAGTTGTTGGACGCCAGGTGCACGCTCAGGCAGCAAAGGCTACATGGCTGTTGCTTTCAATGGGTTTTCACAGCTGTGACTGGCTTTGGCTCTGCCTCCTGGGCCGCAGAGGCACCGGGGACAAACACATCTGAATGCAGAGGTTGGTGGCTGTGGGTGCTTCGACTGCCACCATCGCTTCCGTCACTGGAAACGAGAGAGAAGCAGAAGCTGTGGAAAGCTGATGTTACATGTGTGTTGAGCCTCCAGAAAGGTTTCTTCTTGTGAGGAACCTGAAAATATGAAGCATCTTGAAATCCCAGTACTTGCTGCAGTCAGTTGACATATAAGGAAAAATAAAAAGAAAGGGCATCTCCCAGTTGAAGCAGGTTTTAAAGCCAGTTGCAGTGCCAATCATTCTGGAACAGGAATGTGACCCAGGGTTTGCTAATTAAGTCAAATAATTGTTTGTCATTTGTAGACAGATGAGGGGTTTCTTGAGAGCAGTAAGCATGACCATGCAAAGAACAAAATCTGATCATTAGGAAATAACCAAGTCTTGTCAGTCTTTTCCCTTGAATGCTCTTCAATTCTTTTCAAGAAACAGCTTGCTGCTGAGTAAGTTTACAAACCATTACTTTATTGACTAAATACAGATGGACTGTTTTTAAAACTACCCATTATCCAGTGTCTAACTCATGACAACAGTGTGATACAAAGAAATAATCTGTCCTGGAATCCCAAGATGAAATAGCTTGTCAGGAAATACAGTATAGGAAAGGTTTATTTGTCTCTTCTGCTTCCAACTTTTATGAGCCAAAGATAGCTTCCAAAATGAAATTTACATAATCAAGATGTCCCATGTTAATGTTCAGCATGGTGTTTCAAGTTTCACACATTTTGTTAAGTGCTCTGCCTCCTCTTCTTAAACAGGTTATAAAACTGAGGAGTGTTTTTTAACCTGTTTAAGTAACATGTGTGTTGTTAGTTTTTAGCTACTTATTAAATAAAGCTTATCCATATTGTTTATGTCACAGAGAGGAGAAAACATTTTTTTATGGCTGAGTTTAATCCATTCACTGGTTTATTGGAGACACAATGTACTCTGAAGAATGTCACAAATCCACATGGTGTCCCTGAACGCTTGATTTTTGCATATGGATCGCTGACTTAGCTGAATGATGTACAAAATCCTGTGTAGCCAGGCAGCTCCCAACTGAATACACTTCTAAGGAAGGTTATATGCATTGCTTCTGCCAGCAAAGGTCTGGAATATGTTAAGCTGCAAAAAAATTACTTGACAGAATACAGAGAATGAAGAAAAGAGCTAAAATGGCCCTTCTGTAAGAAATCATTTACACTTTTTAGGATCTTTAGGCACAAGCACCTCTAGCATCATAGGTGCATCGCTTATTTATGTAGCAGCATTTCAGCATGCTTTTTCTTTGGCAAATAGCAGACCAAAGGGGTTTGGATCATGCATGGCAGGGACAGAACTTGAGAGAGCAGCAGCTCAGTAAAGTATCACGACAACGGCATGCAAGTGGAAGAAGAAGAAAATGGAGCAAATTCTTCCAGAAGCTGAATTTAACAGCACACAGAAATGGAATTAAGCACACCTTTATTTTGAAAAATATCGAAGTAATAGAAACAAATAGCAGAATTGAAAGGAAAAAACTAAAAGAATATTTTGAGGTAGTGGTGTTCATCTGTTGGATAAAATGATTAGTGAATTGGAATATGTGAGAACGCGGTGAACTCGCAGAGTGAGACACAATACAGAACAAAACTCATTACTGCTAAGAGTGTGAAAAGGGCGAGGTAACAGTGTTGTGGCCGATGATTTCTGCGTGCTAAGCCCCGGTGGTTCTCCCTGCCCACCTGTGACGCAGGCGGGCTCAGCCGGAGCGTTTCCAGCACAGAACGCGCCCCTACCGCAGGGCTGGAGCGTGGTGCTGCTCTGCCTGGGCTGCCGCGGGAGAGCCCGGCCGCAGCCGAGCTGCCATTGTTTCAGCACAAAGAGGAGAGCTCTGAACCTGGCCAGCTGAGCGAGAGCCTATCCAAATCCCTCTATGCCAGAGACCCTTGGAAAGGAGGCAGTATGTCAGACATATGGTTGAAACATGCTGTGCTCCAGCCATCCTCGGCTAGCGTATGGTCTCCCGAGTACCACTGCCAGCTGGGCTCTAATTTACGCTGGGCCTGAGAATCAGGGACCTTAGCAGTCTCCCTGATGGTCTCTTCTCCTTTGCTTCACTGATTTCAGATATACAGCTAGTCAGAGCTTTCCATTTTCCCTGTCTGGCGTCCTTTCAGACAGACACAGAGGGATATCCTTCTTTACTTTAACAGTGTGTTTGGTTGAAAAAGCAGAGCCGGGTATTCTGTGAGAGTAAAATTTCAGCGTCCTGACTCTGTAGAATATTTTATATTCATGGTGTCACAGCAGATGTCATGCAAGTATGTAAAGTTAATAAAACAAGCATCCCTAAAGCAACTGATATAGAAACAGCACTGCCAAGTAGTAGAAATTATATGTTCTAACCTGTGTCTTTGAGGATGCATATGCGTGTTCATTTTCCATGGATTTGCACTCTTGACTTTGTAAACATTGTAATATTCCACATTTCTGTCATGGATTTCTTCTCAGAAAAAGAAGAACAGAATGCTTGTTGGAATAAACTCCTTAAATAAGAGGCATATTTCTCATCTTGAAGTGCATGTTGAATGGTGCACAGAGAAGAGAGCAATAAAAGTCTTTGTTAAACCCTTGTTTAAACTTCGGTTCAAATGCTTTATTACAATGTCACAGATTTTGCCAGTCTTCACTTTGAACTGTTATTGAAGGAATTAATTTGTATTTTATATCCAACTTTTAGTTTGCAATTAGCCTCTGAGATGTAGAACTCGTAGAAGAAATCTGTAAACAGATGAATTCAATACAATTTGAAATAAAAATTATTTGATACTACTAGCTCCAGCATAGTAGCCTTCTTGAAGTGGTTTGTACCAGCAATTACATGGTTCTGTTTTGTTAATTTTTGGAACATTATGCTAAGTCTGCTTTATGCAAAGGGTCATTGTGCACATTTAGTATTTTTGTGAATGCTATTCAGTTAAGCTTTCTGTTGTCAAGGCATCCTCTTGGGAAAAAGATGCACATATATTTTCAGATGTGATATTCTTTGGTGAGTAAAGCCATTTGGAAAGTCCTTGCATGAAACAGTTTCACTTTAGTCCCTCTTTTCTGAATCCACTGTGTGAAGTCTAACAGAGGAGATCAGCCTTGGCTGCTCTGCTGGTTGCTGAGAAGAGTCTCTCCTTGTAAAACCTCATCTTGGAGTTACTTTTGCAGACCACCTCCTGTTCCTCACAAGATATTCTTGAGTTATGACATAAGCAAGGAACCTCCTGGCTAGGATCTGCCTTTCCCCTGAGGAACCAGTGATTTAATAGTAAAAGAGTAAATGAACTGAACAGGTGGAAGAGATCTTCATTCAACAGGACCATGAAGGTGTCCAAGAATAAGTAATCTCATCTACATCGCCAAGACCCTGCAGTTTCCTCCCCTTGCTGCTTTTCTGTTCAATTCTTGCCTTTTATTTCAGATGACACCGGTAATTTTTGGAGCAGTGATAATTTTGTGTATCCAACACACTGGAGCCCATTTCTCCTCTGGCCATCAACACTGACCACACAATTGCTTCCAAGAGTCATGTCATCAGCTCTGATTAAATGATAAAAGATGTGAGTAAAAATTACACTTGAGTCTGTGCAGGATCCCACATTTCTTCTCATTTGCTGCTTTTTAGAGTTTCTCTCTTCAGTCACAGGCCTGAAATTCAAATGCAGACTCTTCCCCCTGTGGGCCAGGTATTTACTTGCTTTTCATGAGCATCTGCATTCATATTCCCAGAATGGCAGGGATGGGAGGGCACACGTTTTGCCTGTGAAAAGGGCAGCTCTTCCAAGAGGATTAAAGTTCTTTCTTGCATCTGGGGAATGGCAAAGCAGGGTGGGTGACTGTGGCTGTGGCTTTCCTAGGGTCAGCGGTGGCAGAGGCAGGGAAGACTCTCTGCTTTCCTCTCCCCTTTTCTCTTCACATTTGGTGGAGCTGGTAGGAAACGGGAATGGCTTAGGGGAAGGGAAAGGAGGCCACTCTTGGAGGACATCTCGGCCACAGTCCTCCTCCTGTGTCTGCTCTTCATCCCTACAGTTTTGCCAGTTGTTTCCCCAGACGAAGGCCCCCGTCTGATTGTTCCCTGCTTGGCAGCTCTGCCACAGTAGAATAGCAAGTCCCCATCTCTCCTGTTATGCTGTATGAAACTAAAAATACCAACCCCATTGGAGTTGCTTCTACATTAAAGATGTAAGTGAAATAAAAAAAAATCACTTTTGGAGTTTTTTATTTTTGATTTAATTTTTAATTAAGCTTAATTAATTTGAATTTTGAAGCAATCTGAAAAATAGTTTTAAATGAATATATAGATATATAAATTTCGGTGGGTTTTCCCCCCCATATCCACTGGTGAGATAATGAATAATGTAGGACAGAAGCTGTGGTCCTCGTTTGTATCGCCGAGGTCGGGGCTTTGCTCAGACCCGGCGGGGGCGAGCGGGGGCCGGCTGTCCCCATGTCGCCATTCTGGCCTCAGGGCGGCCGCAGGGCCCGGCCGGGGGCGGTGCGGGCAGCCGCCGAGTCCCCGCTCCCGCCGGAGCTCCACCTCAGCCCCGCTCCCTGCTCAGCCCCGCTCCCTGCTCAGCCCCGCTCCCGCCGGAGCCTCGCCTCAGCCCCGCTCTCTGCTCAGCCCCGCTCCCTGCTCAGCCCCGCTCCCTGCTCAGCCCCGCTCCCGCCGGAGCCTCGCCTCAGCCCCGCTCTCTGCTCAGCCCCGCTCCCTGCTCAGCCCCGCTCCCTGCTCAGCCCCGCTCCCGCCGGAGCCTCGCCTCAGCCCCGCTCTCTGCTCAGCCCCGCTCCCTGCTCAGCCCCGCTCCCTGCTCAGCCCCGCTCCCGCCGGAGCCTCGCCTCAGCCCCGCTCTCTGCTCAGCCCCGCTCCCTGCTCAGCCCCGCTCCCTGCTCAGCCCCGCTCCCGCCGGAGCCTCGCCTCAGCCCCGCTCTCTGCTCAGCCCCGCTCCCTGCTCAGCCCCGCTCCCTGCTCAGCCCCGCTCCCGCCGGAGCCTCGCCTCAGCCCCGCTCTCTGCTCANGCCGTTGCCGTGGAGACAGGCGGCTGCCCGGGCGCCGAGGGGGCAGGAGGGGAGCGGCGCCCCGGGCTGAGGGATGCACCCTGCGCTGCGGGGTCCCTGTGTGGGCCGGCACTGCCGAGCAGCCCCGGGCGCTGAGCGGGACCCTCTGGGTTGGGGTCCAGCGCCTTGCAGAGCCCATCGTTCCTGAGGGAAGCGCAGAAGGGCCCGCAGGCCTGTCGGCCTGTGAGCACCCCGGCAGGGTGCCCGGGGCCGCAGGGCCGCCCCAGCTCCCCGCAGCTCCCGGCGGGAGCGGCACGGGCCCTGGGATCTGCCCGGGAGCGCGGCCCTCCGAGAGGCGCCGAGTGTTGTTGTTTCTAATCAGTGCCTGTGTGGTAGCCTAATCTGTGTTACCGGGATCTCCGGAGTATTGTCGCAACAAAGGTATATTCTAGGGTTCAGTTAATTAAAAATTACGTATAAATCTGCCTAGGTCCTGTGCTGCACTTAACTCTGCTGTTGTGGCTGTACTGCAGAAGAAATACCCAATAGTTATGCAGTTACGGCAGCAGCTTCGCTGATTTCCTGTAAAGCTCTTTGCTCTTCCTATGGGATTCTAAGGGCTGGCTGTCCTGTCAGCCGCACTGGGTGTGGTGGGGAGGCAGGACTGACACCTGCTTTTCTCCGTGTCGGTGCCAGAGCCCCTCCACAAGTCCCTGGGGACTGTGCTGCTGCCGGCCTTGCTCGGGGCTCCTTCTGGGGGCACTTGGTTCTAGGGCAGGAGTTTGGAGCACACTTAAACCTCTGGATTTGTGCTGGGTTAAAGTTATATCGTGAGTCCTCAGGAGAAAAGATGATGACGTGTGTTTTAAGTTAGAATAAGCTTTCCCCTCCCCACCCCTGGGTTTTTTCAAGCACACCTGGAAGTGTCTAATATGTGTTCTCTTTGGCTAGATACTTTTTATAAACTCAGTATCAACCATTCACTTGAACACATACTTGTGGCGAGGATGTGTTTGATTTGGTCATAGTAACGAGGTTCAAGCAAAACTTGATAAAAAAATACCTGATTTCTATATACAAGTCTGTGTTTGTGTGTGTAAATTTTGGAGTTAATTTCTTTTTGAGACTGATAACAAGAGAGAATGTCTCTCTCAACAAGCCAAATTGAAAGAAGATGATAAAGAATCTAGATTCAATATGGGTGAGTAAATCTAGCCATAGAGCTACACATAAGCTCTGGAGTTTCACACTGCATTTCAAAGCATGGTAAGCTTGTCTCAACTCTTGGGTTTTTTTTTTTTTTCCTTTTTTTATTCTCTCCAAGGAGTAGGGTGCCAATACCGCTGATACTTGGCTTCCTACAAAAAGGTGTTTAAGTAGAGTGTTTGAAACAGAAATTGTGTTACTGTTTCTTTGTGGCCTATAGAAAATAAAGGAGTAGTACCGTGGTTGATTAAGAGCTATACTACATTTCTAGGATAGAAAATACACAGTATAGGAGTCAGCTCTAAGAAAATGTTGTGAGTAAATAAATTGAATAGGATAAGAAGCATATATTATATTAATATGTTTGTTTAATATATTAATATAATACATTTTATATTTAGCTTTTATATAAAAAAGTCCTAATCAATTATTTTTCTTGAGCCTTTATACTTCAATAAATTAAAAAAAAAATCATGTTGTTAGAGAACATAGCAAAAATATCTGTTCCAAAGTACAGATATTTGGAAAAGGTTGCCAATATGTAGGTCATCTTTGGAAGCAAAGCATGATCTTTCTTAAACGTTTTTGAGGAAAATTATTACTAATCATTCAATATTACTTTCTGTTATTTTAAGAGCAATTACTGATTGTCTATAAAACCCAGCCCACTAAGAGTGCATCTACCTCATTTCACACCTCATTGTTTTGCAGACTGTCTGTGATTGTGGAAGCTGAAGTCCTAGGGGTTTAATTTCTTGACCATCCCCTTGTATAGTCTAAAATCTTCAGTCTGAAGAATGCACCAGAAGTACTTGTTTTGGTATGTAGAGCTTTGATTTCTGTATAGAACAATTTTGTGAAAAAGCTTGAGAGAATCACAGAATGACTCAATGTTAGGGGATTGGAAGGGACCCTAAAGATCAGCTGGTGCCAGCCCCCTGCCATGGGCAGGACACCTTCCACTGTGCCAGGCTGCTCAAGGCCCTGTACAACACAGCTGGGGACACTTCCAGGGATGGGGAATCTGCAACCTGCTCCAGCCTCACAGGGAAAAAATTCTTCCTAATGTCCAGTGTATCTGCAGCTATCCTGTCCAACCTCTACATGCCTGGTGAAGCATCCTTCAGACCCTGGCAGGTGCTGTGAGGTCTCTGCACAGAAGAGCCTTCTCTTCTCAGCCCCAGCTTTCTCAGCTTGTCTTCACAGGGGACCTGCCCCAATCCTCTGGACTTGCTGCAACAGTTCCATGTGCTTCTTGTGTTGGGAACACCAGAACTGGATGCAGTACTGCCAGTGGGGTCTCACAAGTGCAGAGCAGTGGGGGAGAATCACCTCCCTTGACCTTCTGGCCACGCTCTTCTGGATGCAGCTCAGGGTTCCCGTGGCTTTCTGGGCTGTGAGCACTCACTGCTGGCTCCTGGTGAGTTTTTGATCAACCATCACCCCCAAGACAGAATAATTCTGTGAAAATGCTGCTGTTCTCAGGACAATCTGCTTGCCTTTCCATGACTTGCAAATGCTGATTCTCTTAAAGATTTGAAGACTCTTTCAATGTGGGCAAAAGCAAGCAGATTAACCCCCTGATGGTATTGAACTGTGCAGTCAGCAGAACAGGCTTGTAGTCTTGTGGGACTCCTCATTGTCTCCTTACTTGAAAAACATAATATTGGTGTACAAGGCTGTAGTTAACTATGTTTGTTGGATAAATTAATTGTCACAAGCTGCAATTCATCCTTGCAGAGTAACCAAGAAAGCAGTAATTTTAGGACCAAAGCTCACTGGCTCACTCTGCTTTTAGTAGAGCTGCTGCAATTAAAATATAGGAAGCCTTTAATAAGAATTAATTTGAGAGGTGACACACACACTGTACATGCCCATTTATTGGTGAGACTTATACTTCTGCATTCTATGCAAATAATAGGTCTTAGCTTTTCTGTTTACATGCTGTTAGTCCAGCCTGTAACTTAAAACTCTTCTTTCTAATAGCTCCATTAGAGAAATTAAGGGGGGACTTACTTGGGCAAGGAAACCCAAAGTTAATCTTGCACAGGTGTCTGGTGATCTAGCAGTTACTTTCTTTCTGAAATTCAGAACTTTTATGAACCAAGTTCTGGCCTCTGTTCATTTCCATTAAACTTGGTTGTCCAATTTAATGTGGTTTGCTTCCTTTTTTTTTTTTTTTTTGTGCCTAATAGTTATGCTAGTAGAGTATCAACTTTGTGATATTTAATGTTTACAGTGTTAATAGCTAAAGATAATAGCTGTGCTTTGTTGTGTTGGATAATTTTAGTATGTTATTTATAGATCTGAAACCTACAAGATATGATATATCAATATGAAAAATGTTACATTTCTGAGCAGACAGTGAGAAAATTGCCTTTTAGAGGTCAAAACTCCCAGTGCCTCTGGCAACATGGCCTTGATGTCATTTGACAGGGTGGAAACACAGACCTTCATGGGAATAAACAGCCAATACCTGCATGATTCATTTTGTTAGAAGGGTTCTCCCATTGTTGCTAGGCAATATTTCCTAGGTGGAGTTAAAAACCAACAAAAATATCAACAACAAAACCCCCAAACCCCTGTCTCCTCAGAATAATATTTATTGCGAATTGTCTTATTTGTTTTTCTAATTAAGTATTTTTTCCTTCTGCAGAATAGATGTATCAGCTGAGTCTCAATAGAGACCTTCCTCTAAGAGGCAACAAGGGGCAAGAGCTGGAAAAGGGTTGCACCTGGTTAGTGCAAGGTTTTCTTTCTTTCTTCTTCCATCTCTTCTTAGAGCTGTCTAATTTCATGTTTGGAAATTCTCAAATATGTTGTGATGTGCAATTCTCAGAGAAGAAACATGGCAGAGACCAGCAGACATTCATTTGAAATGATTTTCATTCACTGCATTCTGGAATGGACTTGAAAGCAGGTCTCAGAGGCAACTTGCATGTACCAGTTTGTCTTACATACTTATTTATGACAGACTTGAGTCTTCAGGATGGTATTCTATCAAGTGACATAGCCACTCAGTGTGATGTGTGTCTAAAAATAGGTCATTGTCAAAGGACAGGAAAGGAATTGTATAAATCTGTAAACTAAACCATTGCAGTCTAGTGTGATAGCATACTCTGAAGCTGAGGTAATGCTATCTTCAAAATTATAGCTTTCCATGGATTCTTTTCTAGAATAATACATTAACACTGCATTTATCAAAACAGGAGGATGGCTGCAGACTCTAAAGGCAGCTAATGCTAATGGGTTACTTCTGACACAGCAGTTAGAAACAGTAAAGTAAAACAAACCAGCTCAGAAGGTGGCAGGCCTGGACCAAACTTTGCTCTTATGCTTTAAATATCAGGGATTTGAACCTCCTGGTTTTTTCATGTGTTAAACTGTATTATAAACCAGTTATTTAGTGCTGGGACTTAGGCGTTTGGGTTTGAAAAGAATGCTTCTGTTTTGTGCATTTGGTCAATGTGAAATGGATTTTTTTCCTCTAGTTAATCTAGAGTGTTGAAAGGCCTGAGAAATGAGACCCTGAAGAATGATACTGTTTAAAAATGGGCATTAGGGAAGGAATTGTTGTCATTTTAAATAATCTGATGATGTATACAAATATGTGGGGGTTTGGACCCTAACAGAGCAATGCAGATTTTTTTACTGTTTGTGACAGCATAAGCACCAGTGCCTAGGTGAGGTCTTGAACTTAGCTGCACAAGTTATATGTTTTGGTGTTTAATGCAGTGTTGCTACTGCAAACCAAATAGAAGGGCTAATATTTAACTAAGGATAAGAGTGTGGAAGTGGTCAGCAAAAAGACAAATGCATCAGTGTACAGGGTTATACTGAGAGGTTTGGAGTTACCAGGTAAAGGGGAAGTGTGACATCTGGTGGAAAGATGGTATCAGGAGCAAGAGATCCATTAGTGATAAATGGGATTATTTGGCATGAAAATACATTATATGGTGTTTGAAACCACTGCTGGAGATGAAATTCAGATGAGTGACATATTTTGTGATCTCATAGTTCATATTGTCCAAACCAGAATACATGGCAAACATTATTATATTCTGAATTAATAGTGATCTCTTCTAAGCTACCAAAGAAATCTTACTTTGTTAAGTAAGCTCTCAAACTCTTAATCTACATTGAAAATAAATTAGTATGGTACAGGTTTAGCTAGCTTTGGGTATCCAAGTATTTTCTTAGAAAAATGTAACCTGAGTAACTATGATGATCCTAGCAGGTTTTTTTGATGCTTGAGTTTGATATTGAGTCTTCTGTAATACTGCTTCCAGGTGCAAGTCCCAAATTGCCAGGATCATTTGGTGCTGCTGCTCTGGGAGATGCTGGTCTGACCCTGGCTTCGAGGTGCCACAGGAGCCCAGCACTGGAGCCCCAGTTTGGGTTCTGCTGTTGTGCTCCCTTGCAGCTCCTCTGCAGTGTGGGAATAGTCTGGTATGGCAAGAGGGAGGAGAAAGGAGGAGCTGCAGGAGAGGGGGGAAAAACTGGAGCTGCCTTTGGCTTGGTGGCACATTGCTAGAGTTAGAACTTGCATAAAATCAGGGTGGGCTCAGAGCTGCAGAGATCTTGCTTTATTGTGTTTCTTTGCAAAGTACATTGTGGAAAAAGAGTCTGCAATTCATTGGGAGCTCTGTGTGTTAAGGATGTTCAGAACCTCCTAGCTCAGCTCAAAGGCCGAGGGAAAAAAGAAAAAAAAAGAGAATTTATCTTAATCTTTCAGCTCTGCTTTAAAATACCTGATTCTTCTGTGGTTTCATTCCATAGGATATTGATCATTCCATGTCAGTCTTGAGATTTTTCTGTGATACAACTTTGCTATGAAAGATTGCTTTATACCAAGCATAGCACAAGTTCAGTCGTGGTTCTGCTTTGTAGTTCAGGCTCATCTCCCGTGCATAACTGCCTGCCCCAATCATGTGGGATTTCCCCCTTCATCAGAAGGCAATAAATCTTCTTTTGTTCTTTATGCATTTTTCTTCTATTTTTAATGTTAACATCTCACTTGCTTGAACAACATAAGAGTTCTGAATCCTTTTCCTGCTTTGGGGGCAGACTCCATCTACAAGTTTTTGCCTGCTTGCACAAAAATAATGCTTTTTGGGATCTGGCCAGTTCAAGGAGGGAAACAAGTTCATAAATACCTAAACCCACAAATCCAGCATTTTAATGCTAGATTACAATGAGGTGGATCCATTTCAGGTGTCTGGCTTCTTGGTCAGCCACATCAGGCATTTAACAGCAGCATGTGTGAGTAACCTGTTTCTCAGGTCACCTAATTGCTAGAGTCACAAATGAATGATATTCATGAACTCTGGAATTTTGGCAACATGATGAATAAAATATATTGTTTACTCCTAAGAGTGAGTTGTTCTGCTCTGCTTTTGGTGGGCAGGGATTTGGGTAATCCAGATAAGTTCTCTGTGGCAGAGAGTTTGCTGATACACTTTAGTGCAGTTTAGTTCAGTGTCAAACACTTTCTTCCTAATCTCCCCCCTCCTCCTCAGCAGGGTGGCAGTAATTATCCTGTTCTGTCTGAATTTCTGAGGATAGATTGAGTAGGCTCTGTCATACTTGTGGAACCACATCAATTAAAAAGCAGTTAACTCTTTTACTGTATTGTCATATGAAGACTGGATGCAGGACAAGTTTCAGTTTCTTTATGAGATGTTGTATGTATCGTTGGGAGGGAAACAAATCTAATGCTTTCCTTCAGGGAATCTCATTTTATAATTCAATAGCTTTCTGAAGGTTAATTTGGGGTGTGCAGATAGAGAAATTGTCCTGTTGAAAGGGAGAAGATAGTCTAGTTCAACTCTTTTGGAAATTTAAGTGAAAAAATTTTTAGTGCTGTTGAGATTGATTCTTTCAAAAGATCTCTAGACACTTACTGAAAAAAAAAAAAGTCAGATCAGAAATTTTGATTGACCTGAGAGCCAGACTGACAAGTTTTAGTTCTCAGCTCTGTGTTGGTGAGGAGACAATTCTCCTTCTTACCAAATTATAACTGACAATGATACTGAGCTTGTGCTAGCACGAGTTGCTTTCGTAACTGCAAATGTGATTTCAGCCTGAAAATACCATCATAAATTCACTGAATGGACTTTCTTCTGTAGTATACTCTTATAATTATAAGCCCTTCATTTTTGCCCAGGGCCTCTACTTAGGAGATATCATAAAGAGAAAATAATCTTAATGTCACTAAATGAGAAAAGAATGATCATATTGCCTTGCAGAAAAACAAAATGGGAAAGGGGACTGAGGAAGGGACAGTACAAAATTATGTTTGCTGCACTCTGGTGGGCACCAGGAGAAAAATGACCTTTATTTTTCTGAGAATGATTTAAAAATGTGTTTGTATCAATGTTGCAGCTTCTCAGTAAATATTGGGATTTCTGACTATGCAGATATGATGTACAGCCTTTGAGATAAGTGATAGCTTGGTCTCCATTACTGGTTTTGAGGACTAGGTGCATGGTGGCTGTTTTGGTGGTGTAAGTTGGAGGAAGATGGGGAGGGTTCCTTGAGTACCTGTTGCCAAAAAAAGAAAAAAAGTCTGATGTAAGTAAAAACTTCGTGAAAGTAGGATATGAAACTTGCTTATGAAAATTTACCACTGGATGCCACTGTTGCTTCATGGAATGTCATACTAAAATAGCATCAGCTCTGCTGAAAAATTCTGCTTTTCCTCCACTCTCATCTTCTTAGTTTTTTATGACTTTAATCTTTGTTCATATCAAAGGAAAGGAGAAATCGTGCCCCACTTATTCTCTCCAGCAACATGGTGATATGGTTTCCATATCTAGAAGTGACAGCTTGTCATAGGAAAGAAAAGGGAATGACACAAAATTTGTCTTTTTTTTTTTTTCTTTCCCTTCTAAGGTAAAATATTTTTCAGATAGAACAGAAAAACAGAAGAAAGGCTCAGATGAAAGAGCAGCCAATTTTCCTCGTAACTAAATTCCTTCTCTCTGTCTCTGAATCCTGTGTTAATCACAACTAGATTTGGACACTGAGACTTTACTCCTGTTTTAATGTCATGCTACAGAGCAGGGCAGGAGGTCACTTTTGCAAATACTTGTTTATTTCCTTTCCCAAGTGTTGGGCATTTTGTATTTAAAAGAATGTTTTTCACTCGTTACAATTTTTTCCTCCTGGGGTAAGCAGGGAGGGTGAAGGTGATAAGGTGAATTTTTTTGACAGCTGTTGTATCACTTGATTAGCAACTTTGAGGCTTTTCTCTAAGTCATACAGTATGGGGTTTTGTAAATAGTTTTGGGGGTTTTTTGTTCTTTTTTTTTTTTTTTACTGAAACGACCCCCTAAATGTAATTAATTTAATTAAACGAAAAGAAATAAAAATCCTAACATCTGAAGCATAAGTTTCAGATCAGATCATTTGGGTTTTCTATTCCGAATGCACCTAATTCCTAATCTTTCCTATAGAGAAAGAAAAGAAAATATTGGAAACAATCGTGAGAGAAGAGGTTTTCCTGGTGTCACGCCTGGCTTCTGCAGAGACAGTCCACCTTCTGCTGTGTGCCTGCTTAATTGGGTAAGCACAGGTACTGTCGGTTCCGTGAAGTGCCAGCCTAATTAGCAACAGTGGGAATGTGGGGAAAGGCGAAGACAATGGAAATGCTCTGTTGCAAGGGCTCTGAAGGAAGGAGCAGCAGTAGCCGTGCAGCCCCGAGAAAGCACGTTGTCTCTCTGCAAGCTGGGCGGGAGCAGACAGACGGCAGGGCTTCAGCCCCGGGGCTCGGCACTGCCATGGAAACCGCACAGCAGCCCCGCATCCCTCCGGCTCCGGCCCTGCCGCTCAGGCAGCGGCACCCACACAGCCCGTGAGGGGCTGCAGCAGGGGAAGGGTAAAATGCGCGGCCCTTCTCCTGCTTTCTGCTGCTTCACGACCGGTTTGTGAGGCAAATTGAGGGAGAGGAAAACAAACAAGTAAATGTAGTAAGTTTACTCTCAGAGATGGGCTGCCAGCTGCAGCACAATCCTCGTGCTGGATGTCTGACAGCCAGAACCAGTTTAATGATGCTGCTGTTCACTGATAATCGCCCTCTCTCTTCTGGAGCTGAAGTTTCACCTGGATTAGCTATTGTAATCTAAGTTTTGCAGTGATCAGGACTGGATGCTAATACTGGCTCGCTGTAGGTTCCCAGGGGAAGCCTGGCAGCAGAGCTGCTGTTGATGCCTCATAAACTTGTGGCAGTGACCCAGATAGCATTGTGACCGACACAGTAAGTTACAGTGTCAGGAGGAATAAACGTCTCCTCCAGCCCCTCGCAGAGCTCCAGCTGTGCTGCCGTACCTGCCCTTAAGCCCCAGCTACCCAGGAAACTGATGGGCTTTGGGAGCTGCTGGGCTTTGCTCAGTTGTGAGCCAGTTGTACAACTGAATTCAGAAAATACACAGGGCTTGCAATTATTTGGAAATTGTGGCAGTTTAGTGGTCTTAGTAAAGGACCTTTCCAAAATGGTTGCCTGGGCTCTGCCACATCTGTTGAGAATTCTTAGCGGTCATCTAAATGTGACAGCTCACTAAAGAGAACTTTTGTGTCCTCACCCCTCATCTACCACCCTCTGCTCAGTTCCTACTTCTGGCCTAGGCCTGGGAGAGGACTAGTTTTTAAATTACCTTTCCTGAAGCTCTGCAGTAGCCACGTCTTCATCTCACTTCTGTTCTGTGGTGAAATGGCAAGGTTTCTGTTGTGCTGATTTGTTATGCCATGCACAGAGAAGGTTCCTCTGTTCTTTTCCAGTAGGACTGGTTCCATGGCTGGAGAGTGCTAAGTGGTTCTGCAGTGGCTTGATGTGGGCTTGCTCAAACCATAACATGAAGTACAGCAATATAAAAGAAGCAGACATTTCTGCTATTTTTGGACAACAGCCTAAATATATCATCACTACTTCTTGTGGTTTGCATCTGTCAGAGAGAAATAGCTAGATGAACTTTGACTTCAGCACAAGAAGAACCTGGGCTTTTCAATGTAGTGTGTACTGGTGAAAAGGGAGTAAGAAACAGAGCAGGATCCAAACCTGTATTTTTGAGAGGTTGTGGTCAGGTTAGCTAGATGGCTAATGTAGAGGCACAGCCAGAGAAGGATTAAAAAGGCATGCCATACAAATGGAATAAATGAGCTGCTGCCACCTCTTCTTTTTTCTCCCTCGTGATGCAGAAGACCACTGCTGAATACTGTCCCCAGGCTCCCTCTGCACTGGATATATATGCATGCAAAGATCAGCAAGGCTTCCATAGCCTTTCCAGTGTTCCTTAAGTGTACAGAATTCAGTCCCTACTGCATCAGGAGCCTTTTGAAGATAAAAATCACTGATTCTTAGCTGTGCCATCTTTTGTTAGCTTGAAAACTTAGTATGTGTATACAGTAAAACCCACTGTCAGAAATGGCAAAGAAAACCTCTGTATCTTTTACAAGAAGCAATAGGCAAAGAGCAAATGTGTTTTGGAGCAAAGGTGGGGAGGGTTTCTCCATGCCAGGCACATTATCAGAGTTAGGCACTGTGAATATGGCTCTGTATGTGTCTTTATAGCCATGGATCATCAAGAAGCAGAAACCAATTGGTTTTACCTCAAGTAATAGCCCAAATAAGCCTCTGCTTATCTTTTTGAAAGCAGTCATTCATTCTTTTTGTGCTATTTGTAGCCTTAATAATTTAATATTTGTATAAACCTTAAAGGTGACACCTTCAGAATGTAGGTTTTCATGCTACTGCAGTACATTAAAAATGTTTGCAGTCTCCTCTTCTATGGGGGATGATCTTTGTAAATTTGTCTGGTCTCTTTGGGGATGCTGCATCCTCTGGCTGCTTGTGTATAGAAAGTGCATTGGTACAGAATTATTTATAACTCTTCCAATTGGTGTTGGATCTCTGTGGTCCTCCACTGAAAGTCTCAGCAAACTCTCAAAAGAGATTTTTCATCAGCTCCTGGCTTATAAGCAACAGCTTCCCCCATGATAACCCTGCAGCAATTCATCTTGTTCCTTCAAGCTTCTGTCTGTTGCCAACCTAGTCATTAGACTGATTATTATTTAAGCTGATCATAAATTCCAGTTTGGACTCTCTGCTTTCACAGTGAGTAATTAGAGAAGGCACCTTCCCCATCAATTTGTGCTATTCATGGAAATGTTATCACTTACAGAAGATGCAGAATAGACATTTGTAGTTTCCTTTTATTTAAGTGACTGAGAAAAAGTCCATGGCAAAGGGGAAGCTCCTAGGTGACTTACAGAAACCTTGCCCTGTGGGCCTCGCTCTGTGCTCGATATTTAGGGATTTGATGCTGTTGGTTTACAGCACATTTACATTCCCAAGAATGCAGTGGGTTTAGTTTTTTTGGGTTTTTTCCCTCCTAGCATCCAATGTCATGAAGTCAATTTCAGGCTATTTCTATAGAAAAGACAACATTTAAACAGTGCATGAAAACATTCCTTTATTTTAAAAATACTTTGAGAATAAAGTCTACAGTGAATATGTGAGATCAGGTCAGCAGATAGTGGCAAGACTATCATCATTAACAAAGAATGCTTTTGTCTTTTGAAATAATGTAGTCATAGAAGTGTGAATTTTAAAGCTGTCCAACACTATTAGTTCTTTGATTAAAAGCCACAAAATATTGAATTCTTCAATTACTGTATAGGCTCTGCTGAACTTCCTGGAAACTGGAGTAAAAGGAATAACTGAGGGTCAAAGGGCAAAGACAGCCTGGCTGGTCATTAAATCTAAATTTGCCTGTGGAATATAGCTGTGAAGAAACTGTGAGTAGGCTTTTCCCCCTCACTTTAAATAAAAAAATGAGCTTTTGCTCAAATCTGGCTTTTGAGTAATTGAGGAAAAATAGAGAATTTTGAAAATTGGGTCTTTCACGTGAGATATGTGCTAGTGTTTTGGTTTTTTTTGTTTTTGTTTCTTTTTTTTTTTTCCCCAAGAAAACTTGGGAGGATGTTAGGCTTGCTGTGATGCAAATCAAGTGAATTTCAACAGAGTAACAGCAGAACTGACAGTCTTTATGCAGCTCTGAATGTATGTGAACTGTAGGAAAGGTGTGACAGGGATGGGGATTCATTGGTAACTTTCATGTAGCTACTGCAGGTTACAGGTACCTCTGAGCATGAAGCTGCCTGGCTTTCAGTGTGAGCAGGCCAAGAATGTTCCACAATTTGTCATTCTGTGATAGTGCCTTGTTCTGCTCCAGTTTTGTTGCTCATACCCCAGCTAGTTTTCTTAAAGTTGGAAAGAGGGTGATTGCAATTGCGAGAGCAGCACAAGAAATGTAGACAGTGCTTGGAGAAAGGTAGGAAAGATTTGCTGTGTCCATTTCTACTGAATACTTTGTCAGTCTTCTTATTTGTCAGGTGGGGTGCTAAGAGCATAAACCCTCCTGCAGTTCTAGCTGTATTATATTTGGAAATAAAAGACTTTACAAGAAAGAAAGTTGCATTACTGTGGTGTCACCCAACGCACTTAATGATCTGAGATAAGAGAGGATTCAAAAGGGCCAAGAGTTGCTCTAAATAGTATCAGAACTGCAGCTCTGTGAAGAGAAGTACACATTTTTGAATTGGTAAAAAGGAGTTGCATTAATTATATGGCATGCCACTACAACACGAACACCATTAAAAAGTCAGCCTTTAAATCTTAAAACACTTCTCGTTCCTACTATCCTCATTATTAACATCCCTATTCTACATTAATGCCTCTGGCAAGAGGTGAAAGCTGTTCAGGGTGAAAAGAAATTAGTTTCATTTTGCAGTAATTATGGGGAATACTGTTCACTGGCTTTAGTCACCCTCTCAAGTTATTCTAGTGCTTCTGGTTAAAAAGATCCTGATCTATGGTATTTCGCTAATGATCAACAGTTTTAGAAATGACATTTTTCAGCAGCACAGCCTCTACTATTGGGACAATATTTTCCTTTTTTTTGGTAGCTCCCAGATTTTTCAAAACCAATGTGAAAGCTTATGAAAGGTTAAGTTCCTTTCCCTGCTCCCACCTTCTTTATAAACTTGAGATCACTGTTGCTTAGGATTCAAACTAATATTCCTAGTTTTCAAAGGAAAAGACCACCTCTTCCAAGACAGATATTTAAATAATCTGTGACTGTGGGGAAACAACAAGGGAAGAGACCCTGAAGAGTACAGCAAAATTTAAGTGGAAGTGAAATAACAGTGTGCCAAGGTAGTTCCTATCAAACAATGTGGTAAATTTTCTGTGGATAAATGTCTTAATTTGTCAGTGCATTTCTCTGTTCTCATTTCAAGTGGTCCTTTTGTTTCATAAGGTTGAATGACATTAATGTAAAAAAAAATTGCAGTAGGCAATGAAGATGCATTTTGAGAGATGTTTTCTGGAGGACTGAATAGGTACCTTCTACTGAGTAACATGAAAATTTGCTTTGTTCTTTCTCATCATTCTGAAACGTATTTATGTGGTACTTGGAAACAGCAGTGGTCAATCAGAACTGACTCCTAGGTGTCTTTCTACTGGAATGCATTGTGTTGCTATTTTGGTTATTTACCAGTACTCCTATCTCCTATGAAGTGTTGATTCTCATGTTCTAGAAAACTCCCAGAAACTTCCAATGCATCCATTTATAGTGTCTTGCAAAGGATTAGTGACAGTTCAAGCAATAGCTCAGATACCTGGTTTCTGTGACCATTTTCTTATTTGCAAAACATTCATTCAAGTGGCACCATCTGTGCCCTCTGCAAAGTGTCTCTATCAGTGTCCCTTGGACTGGAGGAAATGCTCTGTGGTGTGCAAGAACTGCTGCTCTCCAGGGCATGGCAGGAGGCCACAACACTCCTTCAGAGTGTTCTGGCTGCAGAGCAGCAAAGAGTTTCGTGCTGGGGTGGCCTTATCTTCCTCAAAACTGGAACATGGAAGTCTTCAGCAAATTGCAGCAAGGGGTTTTACATGAATAGTTTATACTTCTCTGCCACCAGACCACCTGTGTAATAAAAAGGCCCTTATTCTTTAACACTACAGGCAAGAAGTAGGATGCAGAGAAACATATTGGGACAAGCTGAATGAGATTTCCCATAGAACATCAGAATTTTTCTTCTGGTGAATATGAAATCTTGCCTTTGGCACTAAGCTATATTGAATGCTTCAGAAGGGAATGAAAGGGAAAATCTTCCTCT
Source organism: Phainopepla nitens (assembly GCA_013400175.1). Classification (NCBI taxonomy): domain Eukaryota; kingdom Metazoa; phylum Chordata; class Aves; order Passeriformes; family Bombycillidae; genus Phainopepla; species Phainopepla nitens. The sequence continues at coordinate 228,550 of VXBQ01016386.1, forward strand.
AAGCAAGAAGGTAATTTGAATGCAGAGCTGGAGTGTATGGATTTCTACCTCTTCTCCATTTGGTGCTTTGATTTGCTTTCCCTTTGCTTTGACTGGCTGTGCTACAATGCCACTATTTTATTCAGTTCTTTAGAGCTGAAAATGCTAACACACAATATTGGGATTGGTGAACTCTTCAGATGATCAAATGCCATATACAACCTTTTTTCTGTTTTATAGTAAATATAAGATCTCACATTGTGATGGTATGGTAATAGGTATACTCTCCTTTTTATTTTAATGCTTGTTTAAAAGCAATCCTTGATCCTTTGCTTGTGATTGTTTTGCGGTGCATTTGGTAAAAGCTTACAACAGCAGCCATGCACTGAGCTGTCATGCATAAATAAGGTAACAGAAAGACTGTCTTTGCTGGCATTTGGGTATCCCTTTCTTGAGCAAAAAGCCTCTGGACTTTGTAAGCTTTGCTTACTCCACCTCTGGCCTGACTGTACAGCTGTTACTGTATTAAAGACCTTGATGGGTAAACAAGATTGACCTTGTCTCTGCTGTGAGTGTGAGGCTCTAATTATCCATTTTCACTAGATCTGCCCTTCTGGCCCACTCAGTGTTTGTGGGCTAATCTTCTGGATTTGTGGAGATAAATAAATATTAGGAAGAAGGATTTTAAGTTGAACTTCTTCTTCAAGGTGTGTGAGCATGACTTGGAAGAAGGCAAAGGTATGGTTATATATAGAGATGCGAATATCTATGTTTATTAGCTACAGAGAAGCTGTAAGGGAGAGAAACCGAATAAACAGGGAATGAAGAAAGCTGACTTGGGTGGTCTCGTAGTGCCCAGTCAGTCCTAAAATATCTTTACCATGAAGGAGAGAGTCTGAAAGCCTGAATTGGGTCTTACAATCTGGCACATTGATTGAGGGAAGGGGGAAAGACTGAGGGAGGGATTCTTATAGGAACTCTAAGGAGTTTCTATAATAATAGAATAATAATAGAAGAGGAAGGGTGAAAGCCAGGATCAGAAGGTGATAAATGCATGAAGCCCTGTGGAGAACACGTATTAATATAGTTTGAAAAGGACATTTGGAAGTGCTCTTGGCAGAGGAGGGATGTGGTGGCTTTTACCAAAGCTGGGACACTTGTGGAAGGACTACAAGGATGTATGGGGCATGGAAGCCATAAAAGAAAGAAGAATGTCCCTGCTTCAGCTTCTGTAGGTGTGAGGAATACTTACAAAGCACTTCCCCTGCAGGACCAGTCCTGGCCCAGCTGCAGTGTAGTGGTGTGTTCTAACTCGGGCAGATCCTGCAGTGCATCTCCCAAGCCAGTTCTTCCTCTCTTCAGGGATTCTGTGTAGCCTTCCCCTTCCTGTTCCCCTTCCCCTCCTTTGGCTTTCTTCTTGGCACAGGTTCTGTCCTCCCTGACTTCTACTGGACTGATTTTTGTTCTCTAATCCTGAGGGGCCACTGAATGAGGGAGAGTATTTATAGTGAGCTTTGGTGTACTTTGGCTGCCTGACACGATATTGGCACCTGTACAGGGTTGACTGCAAGGGAAGGTAGGCTGAAATGAGGACATGTGATCTGGCTGGGGCAGGGGAATGATGTACAAAGTATTTTAAAGGTCAGTGAGGAGCAAAATTCTTTAGGCTTTTAATCTTAGCGAGTTTTTGCTTGATTTAGTCAAACTCTTCCCAGATGCTAGTCACCAATGAGACTTTACTCTGGAAACGTGAAGACTTGAGGGTCTTTCTGATTCACAGGGGGGATCACTATCAGCCTAATGGGACCTTGGTTGAAACTTTAATTACAAGAAGACAGTGAAAAGCACTGTTTAAAAAAAAAAAATCCCCTTATCAACTTTTGTTGCTAGTCTAGTCAGGCTAAAAAATTCTGCTTAATCTTAATGATTAGTAAGAGTTCTTCATTTCTGTTAAATAAATTACGAATCATTCGGAGGCAGCATATTAAAGGAGATCTAATCAAGATATCCAGAATATTGTGACATATTTAAGTCCCATAATATTTAAAAAAAAAACATTTTTGAGGGAGTAAAGATACTTTATATACAATTAGAGGCAATATGATTAATAACCTTGGGCTCAGATTCCACTGCTTCCTTTGAGATTTGGGTTTTTTCTATATCTCTGGAACCAAATATATGCCTTAATTACCAATCAAACAGTCAATGAAGGCAGAACTGAAGTGTGGATGTATCTATTTGGATTTGTACTAGCATTTCTTCCACGGATTTGGATTAGTGAGGCTGAGTGTATCTGCAGGCTTTGATTGCTGTCAGGGAGAATGTGAATCCACACTATTACTTAGATTTTCAAAACTAGCAGACCTGTCTGTTTTGCATTATTTGACATTCCTGCCACATGCTAAACCTGCAAAAGGTGGGTGTTAGTGCAGGTAGTGTTAAATGCAGGCCCATTGAAAAGTTCTGAGAAGATTCAAGCCATTTAAAACCAGACAATGTAGTTTTTCCCCAGCCCTATTTCTTTATGGAGGTTTCAGGACAAATAGAAGATTGTGATATGTGAAAAACAAGCTCATTTGGTTTGAAACCGTTCTGGTTGCAGATAACCTGCAAGGCTACAACATAAAATCTGAATTGAAGATAAGAAAAGAGAAGCCAGATACTTTTAAGATTTGATACAAAGTCAGTGAGTGGACAATGCTTCTTAATAGATGTGTCAGTTCTTTTCACTGTAGAAACAAGTGAGTCAATGCCTTCAACTCCAGTGGGATTGGGAAGCTCAGGATTTTGGAAGGTGTTACCTCAGAGTACTTTGCTTGTCAGATATAGCTGCAAGGAAAATGGTTCCTGAGGTGAAGGTAGGGAGTGGGAAAATGTGTTTCCAGCCAGTCTTTACTGTAATTCTGGGTATTACTTATTTCTCATAGTTTAAAAGGGTGAATAGCGGGGGAGAAGTAGCTCCTTGTGACAGGGGAGACAAGGGATAAATGGGATGTACTATCAATCCTTTCATCCTCTGAATTTTTCTCAAATTGATTTAACTTTTACACAGTTTCATTCTGGAGTGTTCATATGCTGTATGTTTTGGTCAAGTATGGCAGGCTTAGCTTTTTATTCTGAATGGTCAGTTTTGACACTCACTATGAAAGAGCTCCAAGGTAAAATGTTTTTGATTGTTACCAGCTGCTGTGTGCTTTTTAGACCATAGTATAAATCTGATATTCAATTTTGGTCAGATGATCTAATGAAGTTCTGAGGTTTATTTTAGGTCATATAAACAAACCCCCTTTTTTCAAGGATAAACATGGATAAATTTTCGGATTCATAGCCCATCTCATATTATGTCTGCTGTGTTTTCCACAGTGCCTGAAATGGTCACTGTATGCCTGATTTATAAAGACAGTATCACCTTGATGACTACACAGTCTGTCACTTGAGCAGGATTCATGTCTTTACAGATTTCAGTGGCAAAATATAATGTGAGACTATATAAATATTGCAGCTGCTTGCTCTATCACATTGTCTGTTTTATTGGGCAGGTTACCTGTGCTGTAGTGACACTGGGGTTTTTTTGGTTCGTTGGTTGGTTTTTTGGTTTGTTTTGCTTTGGGTTTGTTTTGGTTTCTTCTTTTTTTGTATGTGTGTTGTTGTTTTGTTGTTGTTATTTCATTGTTGTTGTGGTGTTGTTTTCTTTCGTTTTTTTTTTTTTCCCTGGTATTGATAAGAAAACAATATTCTGGTAACATTGGTGGGAAAACTCATTTCCATTATATTTTGCTATAGGTGAATTAAGTGAATCTGAGATCAGTAAATAAAAAGTAGTATAAAACACTAAATATTATACCATTCCTGCATTTTCCTCCTTGCCAGAGATGGGGAAAGGTAAGTGGAGCAATTCTAGATGAGACCCAAACCAGTCAGATAACAGGCAAATCATAGGCCAAAGCTCCCAGTATATCCCAGTTATAAGTGTTAGCATACCTGGCTGCTGCTAGTTGTAGGAGTGCTGTTGTGAATGAATACTATAGAAGCAGGTCAGCAATCTGACATTTCCCAGAACAGACAGCTAAAACTGTGTCCTGTGGACCTCAGTGGAGGGATCTGTTTGTGGGCTGGCATCACCTTCACATGGCTTCTCTGTGGCTCCATCATGGCTCATAGGAAGGGTTATACTGACTGGGTGCACACTAAAAACAAAGATAAAAGAACTTTTCCCTGTGACTATAATGTATGTTAGTCTGTATCTATGAATTTGAAGGTGAACTGTAGCCTGGAGCTTTCCTTTCTTGAGAAAGAAGCCACCTCCACTAGTGTTTAATGGATTGGGACAAGTGCTCACTGCAGTCGCCTTGGGCCATTGCTTCCCATGCTGCTGTTCTCTCTGCTTGAACATAATCTTAACACCTTCTGCAGCTCATGACATGCTTATGTTTGGATCTGTTGAGAGGAAATTACCTATATTAAGTGAAAATAAATCTGGACAGACATCTCAGATTGGAGAATAACTGTGGAAAAGTTGGATTGTGAAAGCCTCTTTAATTTTCCCTAACTTAACAGTGTAATTTTAAGTTCCATGGAAAAAAAGGACACTATCAGAAAAGATCACTCATAGAGATCCCATAAGGCTGGATGTGAAACATAGGGCCAGCATTGTTGTAATTGTTGAATTGAAACAGAAGAATTTGGGTCTCATGCAAAGCAGGTACATAATGGAAAACTTGACCTCTGCTGCAATTCTGATAAATGCATCTTCAGTTAAAAAAAAAAAAAAAAAGTTGATGGCAAAAATGGCAAAAGATGGCAGAATTTGAACAAGCTTATTTGTCTAATTGTGTAAAAGTCACCATGGCACAAACTGCCTGGAAAATGACTCTTGAAAAATTTATGCACATAGATAGATGGTGTTATGTACATATGCTCCTTACTAGGTGCAAGTTAGTTGTGCGCTAATGTTTAGATATGGATAAGACTTCCCAAAATGTCATTTTAAACTAAATATTTGGAGTTCTTCCTTAAACCAGAGCAGAAAATATTTTTACAAAATTGACTGTTTCTCTTAGACTTGTGGTAAAGCAATCATTCTTATTCTCTAGCATGAGTCAAAATTAACTGTGTCAATTGCTTCATAATATATTACCAAAATAGATTGATGGCAGTGAGCAAGGCTTAGTCATATCTTCCTCTTCTGTGTCACTTCTGGGCTGTCTTGCCCTTTCTGCTCAAGTGAGGTACTGTGTATAATGCTTCAACATATTCCAGGATTAAACTGAATGTGGAATGGGTGAGTGCCTGCCATTCTCAAAATTCGAATCCATTGTGAATCTTTACTGCATGTTTAATTCTTTGCACCTCTTTTGGAATGGATAGCTCTGAGAAATTTTGGCAAAAGTGACTTACCACTGTTAAATATCAGTTGTTACTAGTGTAGCTAATGGAAAAAGGTGTCTTGTTCTTGACTCTGGTGCATTTTTTACAGCAGCATCCTGCTGGAAGACATTAGAGATGTTTACAGACTTGCCTGTGAGGTTCCAGAGAGAAAAGCCGAGAAAATTGCCTGTCCTTCTTAAGTAGCTGTTGTCTTTGGACAAAAATTACATGCATCTTGCCATATGAAGCTTGGGACACTTCCCAAGTCATTATTCAGGAGCGTGCAGGTGCATGCTGAGGCTTTGAAATTCCCACATAACAATGCCAGCCTGACAATCATCCCTTGAAGCAGTATTAGTTCAAACAGTCTGTACACAGCCTTGAGTCTCATGTTGTGCTCTGGAAACAAACTAGTGCTGCATGCAGATGTGTTCCAGAGTCAGTGAAGCTGAAATGGTGAGGCTGGGATTTGTACAGTATATTCCAAATATGCCCAGCTACCTCTGTGATTTCTTGTTGGGGGTAGGAAAAGAATATCCTTCATCTCAGTGTCAGCAAATTGTATCAAGAAAGCAACCATGGTTAAAAGAAACAACATCAGAAAAGAAAGTTCCCTTTTTGTTTGTTCATTTCTGGTAATGTGGTACCACTTGAGTCGGCCTGACAAATTAATTTGTTCTGTGGTACAGGGACACTAAAAACAAGTATGTAAAAACCAATGCAGATGTTTTATATACATTGAACTCATTTTCTAATTAAATTTTTGGCCTTGTATCGCTCTCCATGCATTTGCAAATTTGTAGGTGCCTTAGTATGTATAATGCTATTTGCATAGTTTTTTTTCCTATGTACTTTATCTGGGTGTTTATAAGCAAATAATTGTATGTAGATTTGTCATAGGTGTGCTCTTGCTGTCTGTCAGTGATGGTGTTGCCCAAACAGGAAAAGCAGCACAAAGAAATGAGATTAAGTTCATATACAGTGTAGTGCATGCTGTCCATGTGTGCACCTCTCCCTTTCTCTGTGTATCCCTCTCTCTCAAAAAAAATACTCTTTCATCATCCAAAGAGTGGATTTTCTCAGTAAGTTGCTCAAATGAGGCAAGAGAGGAAGGGAATCACCAGAATTCAGTACCTACAATCTAAAAACTTTATAAACTCTTTACTTCAATCATTATATAAGATGAGCTGTAAAGCAGTAAACCAAATTGCAGAATCAATTGAGTCCAAATTGTGGCAAAAAAAAGAGTCAGCTCCTATCCTCAATTCATATTCTCTTTTGACATTGTGCAGTCTGATGTGCTCAAACATTGGTGATGGTTATGGAACAAAGCATTGGAACTCCATCATGGAAATTCTGAAAAGTTATGGACATAAAGAGTTAAAAAACCTCATTTTAATATCTTGGTTCCTTTATTTTTGGAGGCATAAGCCCCAGTAAACTGACACTTCTGGTATGAGGTCAGCCATGGTAAATAAATATGATAGTGGTGGGACTTAAATGATAAAAACCCCAGCATATCACCATCACTCAACTTGTGCCCATTGCAAGGATGACATTTTTGGGTACACAAAGGTCTCAAGAACATGACTTCACTTAGATCTCAATGAATTTCATTTACAGAGCATCCCAATATCAAATTCTTAAATTATCTCCTACTTAAAATATTATTGCTATCTTCAGTTTCAGACTCTGCAAAAGCAGATAATAAGGTGCACACCTAGTTTACACAATTTGCTTTTGTGTCTGTGTTAATCCCTTTTTCTGGTATAGGCTTCAGACCACTTTGAGGAGTAGGTGAGAGATTCTGTTGTGTTGTTATGTGCCTTCACACCTCACCTTCTGTGACTGTTGCAGCTGGGTCCTTAGCTCTGAGTTGATATTTTGAGCATTTGACTGCTACCATGCTGACCATGAAATCCTGAGATGGGATTTTAGGAGCTTTCAGTATTTCAGCTGTAATGGAGAGCTATCCCAGCTGGAATCAAGTGAAGTGTCCCCAGTGCTGGAAGAAGCAAGCTAAGCACAGATGGGCGAGGCTGGAAGGCAGGTTTGTTTAACCTGTGTGTGGGGAGGATGCTGGGGCACTGGGACTGGTCTCAGTACCTGAGCTATCTGTAGGTACTGACTCAAGGGTGGCCAAACTTCTAGGACAGCAGGAGTTGTGAGTAGAGGGGAAGGGCAGAAAAGGATCAGGAGTAAAAATAGAGAAAAACTTGAAGTAAGAGCTAGGAGTACATTCAGTAATCAGTCTAGTAGCAAAATTTACCTCTTACCTAAGATACCTCAAGAAGAATTTAAAAACCAATTGGATTGACAAAATTATTTTGTCTAATATTTGCCTTGGCTGACCTCTTGAACTAGACTGTTTAAAACCAGGATTTTTTTTGTGCAGTCTTTGATTTCCACTTTCCATAAGAAATGAAATATTTTTCTATGAAGAGAAGGATAAAATATGGGAATGAATTTAGAATGAATACCTCTGAAAAAATTCAATTGCATTGAAATGAAAATGCCAAGATTCACATGTGGAGAAAAAAAAGACAAGATAATCCAAGGGGAAATAAGCAGCATGAAAACTTACCACAATGTAGTCAAAATTATTGATTTTTACTTAAAAGTTTCGCTTGACATAAAAATATTAGTTTACTTTTCTGCTGCCTTGGATTTTTTTCTTCAACATATTGCATTTCTTCCAGCTCTAAAATGCATCTTTACAAACGTTCTTTTAAAAGCACATATTACCTTGTTTCTACTACTCAGCAGGGAATAGGAGCTGAAAGTAACAGAGCCAAATTAATGCAACTGGCCAGTATTAAGTACTTGTGAATATTAGAAGGGTGCTTTTGTCTTCCTTGAGAAACTGTAAACCAGATACTTCTGTACCATATACAGCTTGTTGTAAACATGCAAATCCTTGATCAGTTTTTGTTTAAAGAGTGCTTGTTATCCCAGACAAAATAAACCTTGTTAAAGTCTTCACTTCCATTTTTCATTAAAAATGTAACTTTCCTGTTGTTATCTTTTACTGTAAATTAATTAAAATAGATATGGAAGGGGTAGTGGTAGGTGAAGTACTGGTTTGACACAATTAGAATTGCAATTTTTCACTGGTATTGCTGGTATTTTTTTCACTCCAACAGTGATCTGGGAATGTACTAAGCCTTTCAGATGTAAATGTGACTGTATGAATTTATGTGGATATGTAGATTAAGCTGAAAAGGAACTGGGAGGAGGCAGGAGGAGGATGGAGAGTCAGGTCTTCGGTGTGAATCCAGCTGAAGGATTAAGTCCCTCAATCTCACCCTTAAAGCACTCTAAACCCAGCAGAGGTCAGCATACAAATGATGCCCAGCTTTATTCTGGTTGTCTCACAGAGCTGACCCGTGACTCTGCATGTTCCCTTTGCTGCTGTGGTGCTGCAATAAGATGAGCTGAGATTCTTCTCCCAGTGGAAGTTCACCTGCTGACTGGAATGAGCTTACACACTGAGCTCTGGTACACTGACCTGCTGGCAGGATCAAGACCCTGAAAAAGCCTAAGAGGGCTACAATATCCAATAGGTCCTCCCTTTGTGTTGGTGACTGTAGCTACAGACCATAAGTTGCATCAATCAGAACACCATCACTTCTCAGAGCACTTAATATTATTAAATGCTAAGGATGGCTTAACTTAAATTCCTAGTGGTGGTCTTGGCTATGGTCTTGGGTCTCACACCCCAATCCATCCTCCAAGAATTCCCACCACTGTCAGAGTCTGCTCCATGTGCACCAGGAAGTGATCCTTGTGCCTTATTTTCCCCTGGATGCTCTTGTCTGTGACCTGTTGAGTGAGGCTGTTGGCTGTGCCTGCCTCTTGGCTGGGCAGTCTGAGCTGACAGATCTGAGCTGGACAAGCAGAAACATTGCTTTGAATACAAAGGCTCTTCTGCAGTCATGTGAGCAGACAAACAAGTTTTTGGGTGTGTGGAAAAGTGGGATGGGTGGGGGGCTGCTGCAGCAGCAAGGCAGTGATGAGGAGCTTGGGCAGACAGGGAAGGGTAACTGGTTTCCTGGAACAGTGTTAAGTTCCACATTACTTTTCTAATGCAACCAATTTTTCTCTGAATAAAAATGGAAAATATGACGTCAGACTTGATATGTAAAGTGTTTGTCAGTGAAGTTTTCACTACAAGGTATTTTGAAACAATTTTTTCCCTATTGAAATTTTTAAAACCCAAAAAGTATACTGGGTGTTTCTGGAGAAGCACTAATGCCAGTTCTTGTGATGCATGAAATTATTCATAGGAGGATCTGAACCCGGAAACAGATTGAAACAAGTATTGTTTCTTAGGCATTTATATTTGTACAGAGCCAGCTGTGCTGGAATTCTTGGCTGTGAAATACAAACTCTAGAAGTTACTGGGGAGTCCAGGTTTGGCATTGTGATGGAGTTTTATCCTTGTTCCATTATGGCCAGTTTAAATATCATGTCAAGTGGATAAATCACATGTAAACAAGGGTTCTATATAGAGAATTTGAGTGAAAACTCACAGAGCTGAGACTGGCTCAGTTGGTCAGAGCGTGGTGCTGATAATGCCAGGGTTGGGGGTTTGACTCCTGTATGGGCCATTCATTTGAGAGTTTGCCTTAAGAATTCTTGTGGGTCGCTTCCAAATCAGAATATTCTGTGATGAGAGACAGTCACTAGTGGAATGTCAAGTATTTTATTCTCACAAGACACTCTGGTAGAGATGAAAAAGTCCTCTCAAGCACAGAAATTGAACTAAACCACCTGAAATATTTTTTTGCATGTTAAGTCAGATATAATTGTTACAAAAATAAGCAAGTGCAAATTGTTTGCAGCAATGGAAATAACTACCCTGTTGGGCAGGAAATGGCATTTATTCTTACTTGTTATTATGATGGAAAGATTTGATATTCCTGGTGACTGTGAAGATTAAACCAGAGATTTATGTTAATGCAAAGGATTAAAAGAATTTTAATAACACTTATAAAGATGCAAATGTTCGCCTGCATTTTATCTTTTTGCAGATGAACGTGCCATATGGGAAATACTGAAGGGGGAGAGCACATCCTCGCTCCGAATTACAACATCTGGTTTAATACTGCTCTCACATGGTCATTAAGTATTAATTGTTTTCACCAGTGTGTTTATGAACAGTGCAAGTATGATTAGACTTCTCCCTAACTAACTTAAGAGTATCAGGAAACAGTGATCAACATCCACCTTCAAACACATAGTGCCTGTGTATGGTTTCATGCCGTGCACATTTCAACAAACCGTAAATATTACTCAGTGTATTTTCTTTCTTGCTACTCCATCACTTAAAGACTTATTTTCTGCACAGGAAAGAGCTTGAAATACTGGCTGCACTTTAGAATTGCCAGCTGTGTTTCCTTCATTTCAAACACACTGTGCCCCAAGTGCAAACACAGGCCACACCAGCCTGGAAAATTCTGTGCTTTATTTGGGGTCCCTGACATATACATATACGTACATACATTTTAATATGGAGAAATTATAGAAAAAATTATTATTTGAAAAAGGAGGCAATTAAGGTGAAGGTGTAAACATCTGTTTATATTCTGGTTTGGGTTTTTCCCTGTTCTTCAACCAGTTGTTTGCTAACAGGTAAGTATATATAAACAGATGCCACCTGGATTTGTCACACAATTCAACTGATGCGACTGTGGAAATACCCAGGCTCTCAAATCAGTATAAATCTTCGAAAGGTTTTGAGTAGTTGAACATCAAGTAATCCATATAGTAAAAGTCATAGCTTTGTTGTCGTTGAGAAGGAGAAAGCTGTGCAAAATACTGCTGTGTAATTTTAGTGGTAGTTCTTTCTTCATTGGAGTGACGATCTTTAAACTTGGGGAAAGTTAAATTTTGTGGCGCACCAATTAAGTGCAAGAAAAAGTTTGCATCTTCTTCCATACTTTCAAATTTCCCAACAAAGTCGTAGTCTATTAAACATGGGCTGCAAAGCCTATTGACATGATCCCAGTGTATATCCATACCCACTGGCCTATGTACATCCAGGAGATATTGAATGAACTCTTTAAACTTGACTCCAGATCCTGTCCTTAATGCTTCTTTGGTGGCATTGACACGGTATCTGGAAATGATGGCTTTTCCAAAAACCGGGTGGTAGTAGTTGTTTGGATGTTCAAACTTGTCCCGAAATGCAGATACCAGCTTTTCAAAAGGCTCACGAATAAACAGCATCTTGGTGTAAGTGTTGAGCCTGTGATAAATTCCCTTGTGGTCAAACCCATCCAGCCGTTTCAAGTAGTTTCCGTAGTGCACTGTGTTGTGCTGGATATCCTTTGTGGAGGAGGCCAGCCCGTTGAGCACCATGAGCACCCGCTTCCAGTTAGAGCAGCCAGCTTTTGGTACTTCACAGTATAGAACTCTATATTTATCTTCTACAAATATTCTAGACACATGATAAGGAGTGATTATTCTTCTGTTATTACTCTTGTATTTTGAACAAGTTTCCCTCATAATGCGCTTCCTTTCTCCTTGGATCTGATAGAGACTTTTCCACTTGCTGTTGTTTCTATCCTCATATTTAAGTGTGGGCAGGTTGAGAATGGAGCTGTTCATAGAAATCAGAATTGGGCTCTTTTTAATTATAAACCTCCTCCTGCGTTTATGGAGTTTGATGGAATTAATTTCTTCACCTTTCTGTTGATCTTTCATAGCAAACATGATGCTGCTTTGCCTTCTGTCGGTGCTTTGAAGCTTGGTGGGCACACTTTCAGCTGGCTCTAATGAATTGCTCTGCTTTACTGTTGCTGCTCTATCTGCAGTAGTTTTTCTTAATCTTCTGTCCTGATTATTGCTGGAAACACAGTCCTGCTGAGGAAAAATAAATTAAAGATATTAGTAAATGAGAGATTGTCACTACTTAGATCTTGTACTACTTCATGTGGATCTTTTGTAACTTTTAGAACTGTACAACAAAACACGTTGCCACAAGGCCTCAGCTCTGCACTCTGGAATAGGCTCTTCTCAACTTGTTCTGCGCTTACATGAAACTCAAAGGCAGAGATGAACCTGATGTAAATTTCCAGTAAATTCTACTTCCTATTTGGATTTAACTGTATTATTGTATTTTAGGTGGTGAACAGACCTTGACAGACACTTTTGTCTTAGATGTTGTTGAAATTTCTACAAAAAGGTATCTGAGTATTCTGAGGACTTGCTTAATTATTCCAGACTGCCCCTGTTGTTGCAGAAACGGAAGGGTTGGTTTGTCTGGGCTGTGTGTTTCCCACCATCACCCCCACATCCATAATTTATCTTTGCAGTGAGGTTATTTGGCACAGAGTGAAGCCCAAGAGGGAAGGGAAAGCGGTTTGTAGAGTTTGTAATGTGGGGTGAGATATAAGTGTGGGCAGAGGGAAACAGGAAGGATGTCAGTGAAAATGGGGAGGTTTGGCACACAAGAAGAGGGTTTGGTGAGAGCAGCATGAAGGGGACCCCAAAGGGAGGCTTGAGTGAGGTGAGCCTGGGAGCAGAGTGATTGAGACTGGATGAGAAGCAGTGAGAGGTGGCAGTGAAGCTGTGGTGGGATCAGGTCAGTGAAAACTGAGTAGGTAAAGCAGGTCTATGGGTAAGGCTTTCTGGGACTTGCTCTTTTTCACTGGGGGATCTCCCTGCTAATACTTCCTGCATACAGCCCAGGTGTGCTCCATTACTTCCTGCTTTTCAATGTAGCTGAATTAAATCCTGTTTATGCCTCTAAGATTAAAATTATCTTCTGGTCTCTATTTAACTATGTGTCATCCCCGTTTTGAGGTCACCTGGATCAGAGTAGCATATGAACTACTATGGAGTATTTCAACAGAGGAGCATATGTAGTTGGAGAATGTTTATTGCTGACCCAAAATACTTAGTTAGAGGGTTTACAGTTTTAAAATTAAATTTTCGATTTTCAGTATTTCCCCAATAGTATTTAAAACTGACTTAAAATAAGATACCCTGTGAATTTTAAGGTGTACAGTTGTACTTGTATGTACTTATTACATTCTTATTAAAAGATCAGAGAATAAAAAAGTCTCAGAAAAGAGAATCAGAATTCATTACAAAAAACATTGGTGACAAAAGAATAAGAAAATCAGATTGTATTTTGTAGGTGACTTGCTTACATTTATAATTACTATACAAAACTTGAACACAACAGATCAGTATTGAACACAAGTTTTAGGACACTTGCAGAATTCAGCATGGATGCTCTGGTAGCAAAGATGTTGTGCAGACTGGGAAACCAACTGATAATTTGTTATGCAAAACATTATTCAGTTGTTGGGAGTGATTGTTGTACTCTACTCTCATCTCCAGAGGTTGTTTCTGTAGTGAGAAGCGTGTTTGTCTTTGTAAATACCAGGTGTATTTCTAAATATTATCCTTTACAAGACTGGCTGTAACTCAATTCTATTTACGCATGACATGGCTGATATTTAAAGGTTATCAAATTCAGACTTCCTAGAATTCTGGACCTTTAATGATGCTGATGACAACCCTGGAGTTTTTGGGGAACTTGGATGTCTTGTGTCAGTGTGACCCTTGATGCAGAAGGTCGGCTGGAGCTGCAGAGGAGCTGTCAGTGCCTCTCACTGCTTTGAGCAGGCGATGGCATCTGGGAACAGCTGGAGCTGCGCGGCTCTTCCTTTGCACAGCTTGCTCTTGTCCTTTAACTGCGGGCTAGAGGCAGCCCCGTGCAGCCTGACAGCCACTAGATGGAGGAATTTCACCAGAATTTTGCTTTAGTCTGTTTTTATGTATTTCTCAAGGCATTCGTTTGATCAGTGTGATTTCATACAGAATATTTATATATGCAAAGTTTACAGAACCTTTTAGCAATATCCAGTCTAGGAAAAAACTCATAAAACTGAAGTTGCATAGCTTATCAAATTCCTATTTTAAAAGGAAAATTTGCATTTTCATGGCTAAGATTTTGATTTATCTTTCCTTTCCAGTGCTTCATCTCCGGTGTAGTGGCCTTATCTGAGTCATCTCTATCTGTACTCCATACTCAGAATATGGGTACAATTTTCTTTATGTACTTCTGAAAACTTACTTTTTTTGGTTGCTGGAATCCCATGTTATATTTTATCCCTAAACAAAGAAAGAAAGTAAAGTAATTATTTAGAAATAGAAAACCTTTAGTTTCTTTTCTTCTAGACTGATAGAGCAAGTGTTGTTAATGCAATGACAAATAGACCAATGGTGAATCATAATGAAAGTATATTTCATAGTAACAATAATCCTTGAAAGGCCTCTTTATGTATAGATGTCATAAAAAATGTGAAATGGAGTGAAAGAGATTATGACTTTCACCATTTTACAGATGAGGAAACTGAGATGAACAAAAGTGGAACGAAAGTGATTGCTTAACCTCAGTTAAAAAGCTAGTAGCAGAACAAGAATCAGCTGAAGGATTTGATTCCAGGTTAGAGATTAAAAAAAAAAAAAAAAAGTCCTTTGCACATTTACCAAAGCTCTGCCCTGGAACTTTGGCTAGGATGGTGTTTAATCATAATAACAGCTTGCATGGAGTACTCTGCTGTAAAGGCAACATGCAGTGCAGTTATGTGTAAGTGAGGTAATATTTGCACACTTTTGGAGAGGCAAACAATACAGAATCATATTCTCTCTAATCTTCTGACTTCTACAGTGTTATTTACCTGAAAGTAGAATAATAAAGATAAGAAAATCCTAGATAGCAGCTTGAGCTGATGTGTAGGGTTTCTTTCATGACCATAACCTTTGTTAGATATAACTTAATAATACAGGAATGGATAATGGAAATGCTGCTGAATTATGACATTTGTTTGGGGCTTTTCAACGGATGGAACTGCTGTCATCACTGTCAATGTTGCTTGAAGACTTCAGTTTAATAAGTCTTCATGATGAATCCACAGCCTTTGGACAAGGACAACTACAGCTAAAGGTCATGCACAGCATTAAGTGAAAGCTCACTTAAAGTCCCATCAGGGTGATTTTCATAGTACCAGGGAAGCTCTCAGAAACACCTTGCATGATAGTTCACATTGTGACTTACTGCAGTTAAGGTAGCAAGTCCAGCTTAGGGGATCAGTCATGCTTTTTTTTGTAATCAGATCTACAAACTGATATTCATACCAGAGTCTAAATAAAATTGCTCTAATTATTTCTATGCTCCAAGAGCTCTAACAGTGTTCATGATACTTTTGGCTTATGTTTGAGCTTTAACTCCACTTCTGCAGTTTGTTAGCAATGAACTCAAGGTTGTGTGGGATATTGTGATTCTGTGCCTATTAAAAGTAAAGAGCATATTATTTTTACTTCATCAGAAATAGGTTTTAGACACCTTATAGAAGGAGTCTTAAACCTTCTCCTAGCTGCTTCTCAGAAATGTTTAGCTGCAAATTAAAGTCAGAAGGTATCTACTAAAAAGAACTAGAGCTTGTCTGTAGCATTCCTGTGTGGGTTCTGGAGACCTGAGGCTGATTCTTCTGCACCAGGCTTTAGGAGATGTCCCTGAGCTGTTGGCCAGTTCCTGATGTGATCAGTTAAAGAACCACATTTTTTCTGCTCTTGTGTAATGTGTTACAGAGCAAGACAGGGCAGGAACCTGCTGTCCAAAAACCCCAGCAAAACCTGAGCAGCAGCACTTTGAAACAACAGATATAAAGCATGGCTGATCTGTTGATACCATGAAAATGTTGTATTTGTCAGTACATGTAACTGCTTCCTTTTTGCTAACCCTAAGGGCCTAATTTTAAGCTATTTGAGCTGCTTGGCCTTTGCTGTAACATCATTAATACAGCTACATGGAATAGTTACTAAACTCCTAAGATGGGGAAGATTTCTCTTTCCAAAAGTATTTTGAGCTTTTCACAGTTGAAAACTTTAATAGGAGAGGAAAGACTTTTGGCCACTTTTCAAAAAACTGGGGAAGTACTTTGGATGGAATCAGTTACAAATACTGGAGCATTTGTTGTGTCTAAACTATAACTCAGGGTTTTCATCAGCTGTGGTCATTTGTTCTGACTTAAATCAAACCCTGGTACCTTGTAGCAAACCCACATACTTTGTGTGATTACTTCTTAAATTTGGTGCCATGACTAATAATTATTAATAAAATCCCACAAAAATGCAAAGAGCAGGTATGAGACATAACTATTTTGTTGTTAATTATGATTATGTTTTTGTAGTAGTGTTTCAGATAGATAATTTATTTGAGAGATTAATATTTTGAACTGATACGCTTTGCTTTGAAAAATGAAAAATAAATGCTAGGGGAGATGAGTAACCGTTTAAAAATACAGTTATTCTTGCTTTAAGATATAATCAGAACAAGAATTCCTGCTTAAATAAATGTTTGGTGAAGCACTTGCCAATCTCTTCCACGTTTTCTGAATTTGTGACCTCTAAATTTGGCTTTTTTTAGTCATCTTTCTCATGATACAGTCTGTCACTTTAGATTTAAATCCACATGATAAAAACTTCTTAAGTGCAGTGAAGTCAGGAATGTTATATTGCATAGATCTATTATACTAATCAAAATCAAAATTTATTGTTTCTCTACATCTTTGCTGTCCATATTTTTTACCAGGTCTTTGATGTTATTGCAAAAGGGTAATATTTTATTTGGTGATAAATAAACCACTGGTGTCTGGTACAGGCAGTTGAAGGCAGTGATCAATAATTCTTAGGTGCCAGACGTGGTGATGACCAACATCTCACTGGTGCCCAAACACAGAGACAGACTCATTCTCTCAATTACAGATTGTTTATCTTGGTTTTCATGGTGTTCTTTTCTCTTCCACTTGTGTGACCATGATTTTCCAGGCTTGAGCCTGGCCTGTGTTTTATTCCATCTACCACACAGTGAAACCCTTGGTGAGCTATTCTTTATTTTCTTTTCCAAATGCTACTAGCAACACAATAAAATGGCCTTCACCCTCCCTGTGTAATACTGTATAGTTTTAGCATTCTGCCTTCTCCTCTGTCTCTGCTTCAAGACCTAATTTTGGTTTGCCTTTGGTGTTTTGCTCTGGTTTGAGACTCAAGTACAGCTGAAGTATTTTTTAATAAAAATGATAACTTCAAGTTTGCATCTGCAGCTCATCCCTTACAGGGTTTCTGTGCACAGAGTGATCTTGTTTGCTTCATCCAAACAGATTTGTGAAATTTACTCTGGAATGGCTGTTCTGGCATGTCAGGAACATCTGTGTCAAGTGTCCTATTCACAGACGCCCCAGTCTTACATCTTTTCTCAGAGACAACAATATGTATTTAATTGCAGAATGATTAATAGAGTAATACTCAGAAATCCAGTAAGTGTGGAAAAAAAATTTAGCTAGAAGAAGATTTTCCCAAAAATACCAGTCAGAAAATTAAGATAGTTTTTTTTTTGTTTATTTTTTAAATTTAAACTTAACTTGTACAGTATAAAAGACCTACCCATATCTGATCCTAACTTACTCTGGTGTCCAATTGTTTGCATATTTGAATTAAAGTACTCAATAAAGAAACTTATTTAAAGATTGCTACTGTAGTAAATTACTTCATTTTTCATCTATGTAAAATATAGGTGTAGTATACACATCTGGAATACTTTTGAAATATATAAACCTCTAAAATACAAGCATATTCTACAAAAATTAAGGCCTAATTAGAACAGACTTTGTATGTGCGCCTGTTTTAACTATGTGCTCTAAATCATTTTTCCAACATAGTTTTCTTATAATTTGATGTGGAAAAATGCCTTCAAAAGTGCCATCTAAGCTACACACAGGAGCTCATTTTAATGCAGATGGATGGAATTAATTAGGCCAAGTAAAGAAGGCTCAGCAAAGCAGTAGCACATCTTAAATTGTACGTCAGGAAAGAAGCAAACCTGTGCAGTGAATCTGCATAATCTGATCCCTCTGAGTCCCCAGTGAAGCTGCAAGGGTGTGGTGTCACTTCCCACACACAGGCACACTGTGACAGTGAGTGCTTGGGTTAAATGATACAGCCCTTGCCAGACAGGTTTGGTGGTTATTTCCTGTGCACTGGGGGAATGATGGAATGTTTCTGTGGCTGTTCCCCAGTCTCCAAACTAGGCCTTTGGAGCTCTAAGTAGTTAATGATGGCTCTTTGAGTAAAGAGCTGCTTTTTTCCCCCTATTTTTGGAAGATAAAAGAAGTTGGCCAAGCTGCTGAGGATTTGGGTTTTTTAGCCTCTCTGAGCTTTCTTTCATGTGTGAGTTCCTTTGTAACACAGGTAACACATTTTCCTGAATTCTCAGCTTTTTGTTTAAATCCTACCATTGTTAAGCATACAATTTCTAATAGTTTAAGTGCAATCTATTTGAGGAATTTTTTGAACTCTGGCTGATGGCTTATTCTTAGGCAGTTGTTGTGGTGAAGTAGAACACTCCCCAAAAAGAGCCTCATTTTCCCCTCTCCTGTGCTAGTATTGTGCTAACACACCATTACTTTCCATTGTTCTTGTGGTTTCCTGTCCGAGTCAGCTTCAGAGGTGCAGACATAGGATCTAAGTGAAACTGTGGCTGTCGTTTCTAAAGCAGGCAAATCTGGGGTTCTTCCATCTCACAGGCAGCATGCAATGCAGCCTTGTGTTGCTGCATTTGTGTCATGGGGTACTTAAAACGATAGCAGCTTGTGTGCCCTTCAGTTGATTGAAACACAATTACTCTGGCTTTTTGTAACTGAAATGACTTTCCATCTTAATGAAGCAAGGGAGTCTCTGGACAGAAGTACTGTATGGAGGGAAAGCAGTGCAAGTCTGAAGGGCATAGCCTGGAAATAATTAAAAACATTCAGTTCATCCATCAGTTTGAACAAGAAAAAATTACAAATCGGGGAGCCAAAGCAGAGATCACACAAATTAAGTGACTTTTAATATTTGCCTCTTGAGGACTTTCATACTGTCAAAGAAGTTGGTATTCCCAGTTGATTCCTGGCACCACTAGCTGATCTCCTATGCTGGAACCAGCAAAACTGCACAGAGTTGTTCTGAAGCACAGTCCATGGTGTCACTGCTTCCCCCCAGTCCCTCATTAACTCCCTCCTAGCCAAGGTGCTGTGTCCCTCTTGGCATCTGAACTTAGGCCACCCTTCACACATGGCTGGCCTTGTCTCTTCCAGGAAGAGAATCCTGGAGTAAAAGATCAATGTGTGTAGCTGGGTACCCACTGTTTGTAGATATGGCTTCCACCTGAGGGTGGTGTTTATGTCTACACAACATTTCTCAGACAAAAATACCCAGGCTATCTTTCTGCTGTTGTTTCCCCCTGTCTTGTTTGACACTGACTAAATGCCAGGCACCCACAAAAGTCACTCACTGATGCTCTCTTGCCACAGCTGGGGAGAGGAGAGGGGAAAAAAATGAATGAAAGGTTCATGAGTTGAGATTAGGACCAGGAGAAAACACTCCAAGAGAAAAACAGGCTCAATTTAGAGATGCAAAGTGAATTTTATTACCAACAAAGTCAGAGGAGGATAATGAGAAGTAAAATAACCCATTAAAACCACCTTTTCTTCCCCCAACCCCTCCTTCCTTTGCACCAACAGCACAGGGAGACGGGGTGTGGGGTTTTTGGTCAGTTCATCACCCAAGACCTTCTGTTGGCTCAGGGAGAGGAGTCCTTCCCCCGTGAGACTGTGGGGGCCCTCCCACGGGAGACAGCTCTCTGGAGCAGCTCCAGCTCGGCTCCATCTCACCAGCAGCAGCTCTCTGCGACCTGCTGCAGCGTGAGCCCTGCNGATCCCCACAGGCTGAGAGTGTATCTCTGCATCCTCTGTGGGCTGTGGGTGGATCTCTGCACCCTCCTGGATCCCCATGGGCTCTGGGTGGATCTCTGCACCCCTGCGGGCTGTGCGTGGATCTCTACATCCCTGTGGATTCCCTTGGGCTGAGAGTGGATCTCTTGATCTCTGTGGATTCCCAGTGGGCTGTGGGTGGATCTCTGTATCCCTGTGAATCCCTACAGGCTGAGAGTGGATCTCTGCATCCTCTGTGGGCTGAGAGTGGATCTCTGCATCCCTGTGGATCCCCACAGGCTGTGAGTG
>VXBQ01016386.1:248995-322940 GCA_013400175.1 Phainopepla nitens
GAGTGGATCTCTGCATCCCTGTGGATCCCCATGGCTGCCTCACCATGTTCATCACCAGGGCCTGCAAAGGAATCTCAGCTCCGGTGCCTGGAGCACCTCCTGCCCCTCCTTCTCCACTGACCTTGGTGTCTCTGTGTTGTTTCCTCACATGTTCTCACCTCCTCCTCTTCTCTAGCTGGAATTAACAATACCACTCTTTGTTTTGATTTTCTTCTTAAATACATTATCACAGAGGTGTTACCATCATCTCTAAGTGGCCCAGCCTTGGCCAGGAGCCTGTCCATCTTCAGAGCCATCAGGGATTGGCCCTGCTGGACCTGGTGGAAGCTTCCAGCAGCTTCTCACAGAAGTCACCTCTGTGGCCCCCCTGCTACCAAAAGCCAGGCCATGCCAAACCAGCACACCCCCTCGTAAATGCTTTGTACCTCTAGCCTCATGCCTGTTTGCTGTACATATTTTTGTGTTATGTATTAATCAGAAATACCATATCTTGAAACCACTGTTTATTTATTTATTATTCTAAACACAGCTTCATGTGAAAAATAATTATTTTGATATGGGTTACCTTGCAAATTTTTTTATTCATCAAAGTGAAAACAGGAGAGAAGCAGAAACTGAAACGGTAGCATTTTAAAGGAGTAAATTCCTTTTGAATCAAAACCCAAATAAAGCATTCCTGTGTCATTCTGGTAAGTCCCACTACCTACACAGCTGACATTGGTAGCTGAGTATTGTCTGAATCTGTGGTGCTACTTTTGTCCAGAAAATTATAAATTTACATCCAGACTGCAATGGGGCTGTTAACTGTCCTCTACTGTTGAGATTAGAAGTTGACTGAGGAAAAGATTCTTTTGTTAACTGGGATTTGGAAACTCTGATACTTCTTTGACTTGCAACATATTAATAGCACAGGGATATGAACTCTTTGAGAAAAACACGTACTATTGTGTTTTTTTCAGAGTGGTCTTATATTCTAATATAAACTGAATCCATCTTCTTGATTAAATGATGATGCAACTTATGCTTGCTCTGTTTCCATGATACCAAATAAAGGAAGGCACATGGCACATTTATATTGGAGGCTTATTTGAAAGAATAGGAGGGGCTGTTTGGGAATTTATTGTGAGGAAGGTATGACTACTTGTTTACTTTGTCTTCTTTGCTATCTAGCCATACTAATTAGAACTTGCCATTTTCTGACTTAATTTATATTCTATAAGAATTTTATAAAGAAAACAGAAAAATCAAGTCTGTGCTATTGCATTCCCCATTCCTTCTTTGGACCTATCCCTGGGAATACTGTTAATTAACATCATTAATTTTCAGGCATTGTCAGTAGTTACTTGCAATTTCTACTTAATACCTTTCAGTTATTCTTCATTCTCATATTTAATATTTGCATATTGCCTTCATAGCATGACTTTGGCAAGGACATTACACTTTTCCAGATTTATTTAAAAGTAAAAGTCTAGCTCTCGTACTGCATTTATATTTAGTAGCCTGTAGACCTATTCAGGTAACCAGAGGAATTTCAATGAATTTCAAGCAAGTACTTAATGTAATTTGACATCATGTGGCTAGTTAGACTAGCTCATCCAGAACCCAGAAATGTTTCAAGGCATTGTGCAAGTTGGACACGAAATCTTCACTGGTATTTCCATTGGAGGGGAAACAAAGTAATACAGGTAGAATTTTGGACTGGTTTCGTGTCACTCTGCAGAGATCTTTCTTTGGGAAAGAATGTACAAAAGAAAAGAGAGAAGGCTGCAGGCAAAATTGAAAAAGTAGATCTACACAGACATGCCTCTGAGTGCTGAAGTTCACTGCTTTGATAGATTGACTGTAGATCAAATAGCACAGATGTGCATCCAAATGTTGCATATTAATTTGTTACAATCAATTAATTGGAACTGATAGAGTTTCCCTTTCTCCTGTTCTCATAGTTGATTACTGACAAGTTTTCTTAGTATAAGAGATCAATATGGAACATTTTAAAAAAGGGATAGCACCTGCAACAGCTATAAAACTTGTGTGGAAAGTGTGATAATTGGACAGACTTTGATTCATGCCCTGTGAGAAAGAAGGTGTTCTTGGGAAGTTCAGTGTTGAGCTCTTTGCCAGGCCCTTTATTCCTGAGCACTTGAAGGGCAGTGGGGGTTTGGTGTTTGTCATTTCTCACTGGCTCTACTCTTCTTTGTGGAAGGCTTTCTGTTTCTTGTTAAGGAGCTCACTTGCACTCCTTCTGCCAGATTTTCGTGACTGATAGGTAGAACAACATGGTTGCATGAGGATAGTGCCCTGAATTCACTTTCTTATCAGTAAGACTGAGGGAGAAATGGTTCTGCTCAAAAACTGAGTTCTTCCAGGATTCAGGTGCCATTAGATGGTACCTAGGACTTGACCTGAG
Organism: Phainopepla nitens; assembly: GCA_013400175.1. Classification (NCBI taxonomy): domain Eukaryota; kingdom Metazoa; phylum Chordata; class Aves; order Passeriformes; family Bombycillidae; genus Phainopepla; species Phainopepla nitens. The sequence continues at coordinate 251,403 of VXBQ01016386.1, forward strand.
ATGCAACCAAGGTAGGAGGAGTCATAAGTGCTAGTACTGAGTTTTAGTAAGCTTAATACTTCTTAAAGGTATGGGGAGGCCATTTAAAGATGTTCTGAAATCTTTGGAATTAACAATTTCTCCATCAGTAAAGCGGCCTATTTGATACTCATGTTTTCTCCTTGGCCCTGCAAAGTTCAATGAAAATTGGTAGTGGAACACATGGAAAGTCTAAAATGGGCACACCTTGCTGAGGACACTTAGTGCTTCATGTGGTGTGTGCCTGAGAGGTTCAGGGGCTTACAGGACACAAGGCTTGACCTTAACAAAGCTGTATAATCATGTGAACATTGCAAGACAATTTGCAGCACTGGGATTTAAAAGACATTTGCTCTGTTAACTTCAGCTCACAACTCTTACCACTAGAAACTGTATATCCCAGACTCTGATCCATTTGCAGCTTGGTACTGGCATTGGAGGGAAGCTTTTGGTGTCTCTCTCCCTGTGCACTTCCCAGCACTACTCTTTGCTCCATTTACCCCCACTTGACTGTGAATACCTCAGAGTTAGGGAGCAGAGGGAGCTGCTGCTACAGGAGATAGCTTTCATCTCACAAGATGAGCCATCCCACATGGCTCATCTCTTCACTGTCCTGGTCCCTGCACTTCCTTCCCCTCCCCTGCACAACAGAATTTGGGATCTGGCAGAGAAGTAAAGGAGATGCTGCAGCAGTGTTGTGGCAATGCACCTCAGGAATGTGGGGACAGAGAAGCAGCTTTTTGAGGGTATTGATGACTGTTCTGTTCCTCTACACACCTGGGTGAGTTACACTGCTCTTGTAGAGGGGTCACACCTGCTCTGGTGGGAGAATAGCCAGGTGTTGTCCATTTGGTCATTCTTCCCTTTTTCCTTCCTAGGAAGTCTGGGATGCAGGAAGGGGAGGGCTCTAGTGCTGCTGCCTCTCTCTATCAGTCTGAGCTGTCAGTGGTACCTGAAGTGAGAACTCTTCTGCCACTGCCATTTTATGGACACATCTGCATTTTTTGTTCACACATAATATCATCTGATGGTTTTCCCAGTACCCAGTGCATCAGCCCAAGGAGAGGCCTTGTAAATTGAGAGATGGATTGTTTCCTTAGACCCTGAGAGCCCAAATGTGGGATACAGTTGCTATGACAATTGAATCATCTGATTTTCTAAGTCAGTGCATACAAACAGTGAGTAGCCAATTGATTGCTAGATATGGTTAACTAAGAATGGAACCTTTATTTAGCTGATGGAAGCGTGTGAATGTCTGATTTCACTGATCGCTTTTCTATGACTATTGTTGTTCAGAGCATTTCAATATAACCATGGTTCACTCAGTACCTGCATACAGTTACATATGAACCATTCCCTCTGTTATGCAGTGGCTGAAGGATCTCTGACACAATTTGCCCCTCTGTTTCAGTCTTCAGAGGCAGCATTCTGCCAAGCAGAGCTCTTTCCTGGCAGTGAAGCAGTGACCGGGTGTGAGCTTACACAGTGCAATTCAACAGGATCCCTCGTTTGGCTGCCTCTGCTCTGGTGCTGCTTAAACCCCAGAGCTGCAGCCAAGTGAGCCACTACAGGCCTTTACTGACCTGGCTGTTTGTTCCACCTGAGATGCAACTCTTGCTTCAGATGTGGACTCCTTATCGAGCTTCTTTCTATCCTGTGTTTTTGTTGAGGATGCACACATGTTGCACTCTATGTGTAACCATTAGACAGTCTCGTTTGGTGACCTTTTCATGGTATGAGAGTTGATCCATTTGGCAAAAAAGGAAAAAATTTTTTACTCAAATGACTGAGTTCCCTAAGTTTTATTACTCATTATTCAGAAATAAAATATTTAAAGCCTTTGCACTCCACTGTCTGAAGGCTTGCTCATCTGAGAATTGGAATTGGAAGCATGGGTTTAAAACTCCCTTTGTTGCAGTATTAGAACAGCTTCTGCTTAAGCAATAGTTATTTATGATTTTATAGCATTGTCTTTTCAAATATGAAAATTTGGCATTTACTTTAGTGGGTACTGGACCAGCTCTGGTGGTAAACTGCTCTCCTCATGTCTTTACTTAATGCTACCTCTTCTCACTGTACTTTTTACCTGAAAGGACTGGGAAGTTAGTCTTGCTCCTCTGAAACCAGTTGAAAACTACTATGGGCTTGCAAAAACCAAGTTTCTTCCTGTTAAATTTCATTTAAGAAAAAAATATTGGATAAAGTTGTGACTTTTTTTTTTTTTTACTTCTGCAATGACTATAATATGAGAAAATACGTATGTGTAAAAAATACGCAGAGTACAGTTTTGGTCTCATTTTTCATTTCTTTGTGTCTCTTCCTCAAGAAAAACAGAGACCTAAGACCATCAGGAACAGGCATGGAAAAGAAAACCACTACTTCACATACTCTCTTTTTTCCAGTCTTCTCTCTTTGCATAAAAAGGGACAGCGTTTACAAAACTGTCATAAATCTCTGTAGGAAAAGATTTAACTATCCAAAAAGTGAAGATGTCAAAAATATGACAGAGAAATAAAAATGTTTTGCATCCTTCTTTAGAATGAATTTAAATGTCTGTCTCTGTTTCCTCATGCAAATCCAGCTTTGCTGCTTTTTTCCCCTTTTAGATTTTCTTTTTCATCTGAAGGCAACAAAAGCCTTCTGGCAGGGATGTTTTTGTTACTGCTGGGCAGGGCTTACACAAAGTCAAGGCCTTTGCTGTCCCTTGCCCTATGATGGAGTAGGCTGGGGGTGCACAAGAATCTAGGAGGTGACACAGCTGACCCCAAGTGACCCAGATATTCCCGAGTGTGGCATTCCCCTGCGCTCGGCATGTAAAGCTGCGGGAACAGGAGGAAGAGGGGGATGATGGTTTGTCTGCCCAAGCAATCATTAACACCTGATGGGGCCCTGCTGAACTTTTGGCTGCCCCTGGGAAGCAGGGAATGAAATCCTTGCGTTGCTTTGCTTTCCTTGCGTGCACAGTCTTGGCTTTTTGCCTTTTTGTGCATGGTCTTGGCTTTTGTTAAGGCAATTTAAGAGGTAGACACTCTTCAATGAATTGCCTTTCCTTATAGTTTTAACTGATCCCTTTCCACCAATAAGAGGAAAAGAAATGTTTGAATAGAAAGGAGAAAAAAAACCAAAACAAAACAATTTACTAACAGGAGAAACAGCAACAGGGAAAAATAATAGTGAACGATCACTAAATACAAAATGACCAAGGCTCACAAACTCTCCGGGGACAAAGACAAACCCAGAAGCAGGGTAACCCCTCTTCCCCACGAAGCCGAGCGTGGCTCGGGAAGCAGAGGGGAAGTGGCCTCAGCCCTGTCCCCCGAGCCCTCCGGCGGCCGGGGCTCGGGCAAGGGCTGGAACCCAGCGAGGGACTGCGCCTTCCGCGCGGCGGGGGACGGCGGAGGACAGCGGGGGACGGCGGGGCNGAACCAGCTGAGAACCCCACAGGGAAGTCTTCACCCGCGCTGCCTCAGCTCTATGTCAGGAACCCGAGCGGCAGGAGACCCCCGAGAGGCGAGGCAAGCCAAACGACTCTGCCCGAATCCACGAGGCTAGAGTGGATCTGCTCAAGAGACCCCAACTTTTAAGAGGACCCAGCAACTCCCGATCCCATTTCCAGCTGTGGCATCGGGCTTTAAAGACACAGTAACAATTTTGGGCACAGATAGATAGGGACTGCAATAACATTTTCGGTGACCCACGACGGCCTGTTAAACTGGCTTTATCTCAGCCACGAGTTTTCTCACTTCTGCTCTTCGGATTCTCTCCCAACCCCGTGAGAGGGCGGCAGGAAAGTGAGCGGGTGGCTGTGGTACTTAATTACTGGCTGAGGTTAGAGCCATTGCAGTTAACTAATGTCGATAATATCACTTTGTGTTTTGCGGGTTATATTTTAAATGGGCTTAATTTTCAAGTGTTTGCGGCACGGGAGGTTTCAGAGCCCATGTAACATAAAGTTATGAGCTTGGCAGGATTGGCTTGGTCTGGAAGCTTGGGTTCATTAGCAACTCTGTGCCTCTGTCTCCTCGGCTGTAAAACAGGAAGGATGCACTCTCAGAGGAGTGCAGTGCCTGTAAGCTGATTGAGCAAGAACAGGAGTGGTTAGTGTTCTGCAAACATTCTAAGGGTGCTCTCCTTAACTTATTAAATTGCTGAGAATTAAATTGCTGGTCACAAGCAGTACTTTTGAACAAAGTTTTTTTTCCCCCCCCTACCTTCTGCCCAAAAGGTTTTCCTGTCAGGTTTTCTGTCACTTTACTTGTCTTGGAATTTCTTCCAAGTTCTGCCTGTATTTATATGTTAACATTGATGGACATGCAGTTGACACATTTTCCCAATGCTCTTACTGTGCATGCTCCTTTGACAGGATAGATATTCAGATATCATTTTCCAATTGTTTGGCCTCACATTCTATATCACCTAGAGTGCCACAGTGGAATAACTGATGTAGAGAATAGAAATGTTCCTTGAGAGACTTAGGTTTGTGTATGTGAACCACTACAATGACTTTTAGTGCAAGGCCTGTAAGTTTTATTTGGTTCTGTAGAATTTTTCAGGTAAATTTCAATGTGGATAGGATACGTGACTATTATATAGAGTAGTTTTACTGGTTTTCTTTTTTTAAGAGTACTTTCTGGTGATACTCTCAAAATCTGTGTAACCAACACCCTTTAGAATGTGTTTTAATAATGTTAAAATATTATTTCACCTTTGCCAAGAAATCCCTGCCTGTTACATTAAGACTAGAGACCTAAAACTCTGTAGGATCTTTCCTTAAACTACCTCCTCTCTGAGTCCTCCAAAAGGAATGAGTCTATTTTGCTACTTTGCACAAATTCTCCCTTGTTCTCAGGGTTCTCTTTCTTTGTCAACACTCTAAAGGCATCACAGAAGCCAAAATGAATGTACAGAAATATCTTCAGAGAAGTGCTTATTAGGATTTCTAATGTTTTGAATGCTTTTCTGCCCCTCACTCTGTGTGGCTTTGTTTAAGCAATAAACGTATAAATAATTAGCAATCGAGATAGGGATTTCTTTTGTCTTAAATCTACACAGGGGCTGAGGAAGCCTGATTCACTTGTTATTGAATTAGAAAATGATTGAACACTAAAATAAAGTAATATAAAAATACTGGGTCAGGTGAAGAATGCTGGTTTTTTTCAGCTGTATTTAATTATGTTTATCTTTTTTTAATGTCTCCTTTAACCGAATAAACCTCCAGATATTCATGGCATGTAAAATGCTATTACTAGTTCAAAACTATTAAATAAGAATTTAATCTTTCTATACATCACATTTATTGAAATTGAGAGACATAGCGATGAGTACATTTTATCCTATATTTTTATAAGAATACTGCTGATTTCTTTCCAAGTAAATGTTATATTAAATGAATTAAAAGTCTCTTTAGTGTTTTAGACAGTAAGTTACAGCACTAAGAACTCAAATCTTGTTAAACGTAATTTAATAAGAACAGAAAATGTTTTAGTTGATTTTGAGTGTTCACATTCAGAGGTTAAAATAGAGAAAGTACACCTATGGCAAGAAACAACATGGAAATAGTAATGTTTTTCTTGTTCCTTTCTATAGCAGAAGCTGATATTTTTAATAAACATGAAAAACTTCAGGTTTGAGATTTTGTATTTCAGAAGAAGTATTCTCCTGGAGCCTCATGCAGTTCCTAGCTGGTTTCAGCACTGAAAGCTAGACCAGATGTGTTTTTCTGTGGCTCAGTCCTGCTCAGTCAGCTCGTGCTGTGTGTCACTGAGTCACAGTGAGCCCGCCAAGCAGCACGGCCATGAAGATGTCTGGCTCCTAGCCCTTCTGCCCATGGGCCATTAATTTTTCATTGATCTTTGCAAGAATCGTTTTGGTTGAAAAGATCCCTTGCAATCACAGAGTCCAACCATATCCCAGCACTGCCCAGCACCCCCAGCCCCTCCTTATCTCCTCTGGCTTTTAAATACCTCCTGTAACTTTGCAAGCCTATAACTCTTTTAAAAAGCATGTCACAAGATGAATATTGAAAGGAGAATTCTGATCATGACTCTACTAAACCAATAAACCTGCCTTTATGAGCTTTTATGAAATTTATTGCTCAGAGGGTCTTAGTTTAGGCAGGCAGTGAACTACCTTTAGACATTAAAACCTGTTTCTCACAGTCCTCTCCAGAAGCCATTGCCTCTGTGCTTACAGCACTCCAGTCCTGTGAACATATTTATTTTCTTGTCTAAATTTCTTCTCAGTAAAGTCAAAATATAAAATGCTTAGCATATATACCTACTTCTAAGTGTTGCTATCAAGTGAAGAGGTCAATGATGGCTCCTGGAAAGGGGACAAGTTTCTTTGTTTTCAGTTCTACAGTAGCTAAGACAGAAAACATTACTTTTCATTAATCACTTTGCTATAAATCTCAGTTTAATATCCATTTCAGATGTTCTAGATAAATCCTTAACTTTTCAGTTGTTCCCTCTTGTAATCCTGTATCACTGATGAATCTTGGCAGTGACAAATGACACTGTTAGACCTTGCAACTACTTCTATTCATGTTCTTCCTCTGTGTTTTCAGAGGGAGGAGAATGGAACAGGCCAGGGAACACCATTTCAATACTGATGCTCATAAATGACATCCTTCTTTTCCTCACCTTCCTCAAACTCCGAGCCTGACTGCAAAAAACAGAAGTTGCCCTCTTAAAGAAAAAAAAAAATCAGTATATTGAATGAGAGAAACCATTTGCTCATCTTGTTAGGAAATTAAGCCATGTTAGATATCAATCAGACATTCACAGCTCTGATCCTCTCAATGGATAAATGGGAACATTGTTTGATTTACTTTGAAATTTTTACAAATTTCTCAGGAGGTTCAATAACAAACTTTTACTTGCCAAGTTTAGAACATTAAGGTAGAACAAGTTACTTGGCAAATTATGAAACAACATCCAAAATAAGGTACTTTGCAAACTTAAACTTAGCAAACTCAAACTTAGCCAACTTGGAGGAATCCAGGCAAAACAAGGCACTCACTAAGGCATTGACTGGAGTTTCTGCTCTGGTTTACAATATATTCTGAGAAGAAGAAGTTAGGAAAAGAAAGAAAAAGAAAGAGGCAGAAAGGGGAAGAGTAGAAAACCACCATCTGTGGATCCAGTGACGAAGTCTGATCGTTGCAATTTCAGTGTCCAGTTGCTGAAGTGGTGGTGAAAGTGGCCAAAGTCTTGATCCATCGGGGGTGGGGGAAGCCCACAAAACACCAAGTTCCCTGGGTTAATACACGTTCAGGTTTGGGTGAACGCCCAGGGCCCTCCCCTGGGGGGAGTTTTACACTGCCTGATGTCACACTGTGGATTCCAGGGCACTTTGGGGGGCTCTTATGCTTCATGGCCCCTTCTAGGACGTGGCCCTGCCTGTCCCACAGTGCAGTGGAGCCAGGTACGGCCCATGCCAAGGGATGAGAACCTCCAGCCCTCTGTGTGAGTGTCCCAGCCCTTCCCCGGGGGATTTGTGTAAGGGAGGGCATTGCCCTGCTCCAAAGCCCTGTCCCACCTGGCAGCATCTGCTTTGGATGGGGCTCTTCCCTTCCCTGGCTCCAGCCTGGCTGGTCCCCTCTGGGGCTGGGTGCTCACCCCTCTGCCTCCTCCAGGCGCTCCTGTGCCCGTGGCCAGCGCAGCCCTGCTGCTTCTGCAGTGCCCAAAGGCCTGAGCACCCACCCAGAACATCTCAGTCCCTCGCTTTCCATTTCATTCCAACATTTCAGTCTTCCAGACCACTTAGCTCCACCAACAAAGAACGGAAAATTCTGAAATAGGTAGATGGTTTCCTCAGGAAGGAACTGCCACCTGTCACTGAAACCACTTGCAATGAGTTTTTTGTATTCTTGCAATAAATGGTCTGGCAACATAGCTAGGGCAATGAGAAAGTGATGCACACCTTACAGCTACTAGAAATTCCAGAAATCTGCTCCTTTTTGCAGATAGGTCTGGGACCTTTAAAAAAGCTGCCAATTGTCTTATTGGGGAGAGAACAATTCTATTTGTAAGAGTTAACAGACGTTATGTGAGTAGCTGATGTGAGTTGGATTGGAATTTACTTGAATTCTGAAACTTTTGGGTCTGCCCCAACTTTACCACCACCTGATGGGATGACTGGCAGACAGGCATAATAACAATTCAAATTTATGAATAATGTTATCCCAGGTGCCAAGGTGCAAATGTATGAGTAATTAAACAAAAAAGTTGTCTTCCAAAAGACAAAATAAAAAACTGTACCACTTTTTTTTCAGTTTAGATCTAGGTGAAAACAATATTTTGATTCAAGCTTAGAGTGTAAGTTTTCATGAAATGAAAATGCCAGATTAACTTAAGAAGCTCTCATTTTAGGAATGTTCAATTTCTCTTATAATAGTATTTTCTGGAATATATTTTTATTACTTTCAGAAGTATCAATATGTTTAAAAAAAACCCAAATCAACCAACCCACCCACTCAGTCTATTAATCCAATATGAAGCATTTTAATTTTCCTTGTGTATTTTTTGTTGTGAAGAAGACAGTATGGGCAAAAAAAAAAAAAGCTAACCTGTAAAGTGCTATGTATTATAAAAATTTGGTCAGTAATAATATAATTAAACTGTCACAAAAGAGCGTAAAACCCTTAGATATAAATCTTTTTTGAATGTTATCTGATAGGAAAACTTCTGTTTGGGATAATGGGAGATACATTTCAAAATCTGAGTTTCCTGTGGAAAAAACCCTCTGTCCCTTGTGTGCTGGTGAGGAGTTGTCCTGATGAGATCTGTGGCCTGAGTGCAGGGAGGGCTGAGCTGCGAGGGCTCTGCAGTGCAGCCAGAGAGAGCTGAGGGCAGGGCTGGGAGCTGTCCCCTGCTGGACCCAGGGCTGTCCCCTGCACCCCTCCTGGAGACTGCAGAAGCCAGCATGTTTGGAAATGTTTGTGAAATTCATCCCAGGAAAAGGTGTCAAGGGACAGGGCAGCGAACAGGCTCTGGCTCCTGAAGAGAGATCTGCCTGCAGATACAGGCACGCTTAAAAGAGCTGAGCTCATTCCATGCCTCCTAGGCCTGCCTCAGCCTCAGAAGTTCCATGATACTACAGACTCAAACTTGTTTCAGGTTATTGGTTTAGTGAGAATAATCTTTCTTAACAAGCTCTCAAGGGTGCCACAGAACTGTATTAATATTAAGCAAAGAGCTTGAAAATTCCCCATCACAATGTGGAATATGACAATAAATATAATGCTTTAATTGAATGGTTTTATTTGTCACAAAAAATAATTAATTCTACAATGTCTCTTTAAACAACTGCAATGTTTTTTTGTGCTATTTGTTAATATATTTAGATTAGATGCTCAAGTGAAAGCCTAAACACGCTGTCATCTTCAGACACACTCAGGCAATTAGAGTGCAGTTTATGTTATTGTTTTATAATCCAAGACTCGTGAAGTAATAAATTACGAAACTCATTAAATTTTCAATTGCATTAATAGAAAAATTTAACATATTAAATTCTTTGATAAGGCCTAATAACAGATCATCATACATCTATTTTTTCCTATCTTTGTTAAATCTTGTTGCTCAGATAGCCTCTACCTTCAATATAGGAATAAAGTCATAGGAATATAAACTGTAAAAAATACTCTCTCTTACATAGAGTTTAACCTTAATTCCCTTTGTCACATTTTAAAGAATTTCTGAACAAATTCCATGACTGCCAGCCTTCCTCATAAATAGCTGCAGGCAGCTCAGCAGCTTTGTGCTCTGAGCTTGGCACAGCTTTGTTCTTACCAGCATTGTCAAATAAAGACTGATAGCACTATTTTAATTTGGCAATGCATGACAAAATTTGAGGCTATAAGCTGAGCTATTTTAAAAAGGGTGCTGTTAAAATTATCTCTGTTTTCATTGCAATTGGAAATTTTAAGTATATATCTATTTAATGAAGCTTGCAAATATGAAACTGCTCAGTGAGCTAAGCCTGTACTGGTAGAAATCACTTCATATTCATTAAAAGCACAATGCCTGGGTTCACAGTTGAGGTGAATTTCCTCACTTCATGAAGATGTCTCTTCTTTTTGTACCTGCTAACAGTTTAAGCCCAAATTATTTGAAAATTAATGTAGTTACACACAAATATGTATATTTTTTCCACTCTGTGTTAGTGTGTTCATCTTACAACAGTACAAGAACTACAGAAATTCTTCCTTAATCTTGATAGGTGTTGATGGTGTTTAAATTATCCTTTGGTTATCTGAGCTAGTGCCAAACTGTAGTGGGAAAGAAAGAGAAATGATCATGAGGAGGCTCTAGATGCTTTGCACCTGGTACTCACTCACTCTATGTAAGTATGTACAAAGAAATAAAAATATTTGTCTAGAAAATCAGGAGACTCTATTGTGAAAGGGAATTTTTCTAAGAGCAGTAGACTAACAAGCTTGCTGTTGCCTGCTACCATTCCAAAGAGTGGAAAAGCTGTCTTCCATATCTGGTTGTACCTACCCAAATCATAACTATTAGCTTTTTGTCTAGGGCAAAAAACGACATAGGGCAAAAATTAGTTCTCTATTTCTTACAGCACTGCTAGGGCATCTCCTTCTTAACTGTTTGCCCAGGTGCACAAGTCCAATCTGCTTCTCAGTGAATCCACTGAACTCCCATGGTCTTCAAGCTCTGTCATAGAGACCTGGTCAAATTCCCCATTTACATTTAGTAAATGATCTTTTACCTCACAAGTTGTGTCATATTTTCAGTATTAGCTCCTGTCCCTCTTGCAAGACACTGAAGTATCTAGCTGCAAGATCAGCTACACTTCTCTTTTTCCTTCCAAGAAGCCTGGTGGTTTTTGTTACAGGCAGGAGGAGAGGAATCAGTACCAGAGGTATCTGCAGTCTTCCTTGGCGTGTGGGGAACATGGAAGCAAAGCTTCAACTGAAGGGTGTCTGTGGGGTTTTGTCACTTAAATCTCTAATGCTGCTGCTCCTGTAAATGATTTCATGCCAATCAGTGCTCATGGAGTTTAATAAAGCTGTAAAGCCAAGTCATAATCTGCTGTATTCCTCAGTAGGGGAACTCAAAATATTGCAGGTCACTGGGAAAGGCAGTATTTCTATTCACACTTTTATGAGGTGATTTTCCTCTGCCTCTTCTTATGCTAGTGTCACTTGGGAAATGAAGTGAATTGCCAGGAAAATAGGATCTAAAGGCCCCCTCAAAACATTAAAAAATTAATCAGATTTGTTATTTTGTTACTTCAACTCTCAGATTTATTTGACTAAAATTATGGTACTTTTGAGTCTGACTCATGGTTTTTGATTGCTCAGGGTTGTCAATATGACATATGGTGTATTTAGCTTTTTGTTTATTTTTTCTCTCTTTTTCTAACCCCCCTCCAGACAGAGTCTGGCAGATGTGAGTCTGCATGGGTACACTACATCATCCACTGCCTCTATCCAGGGCTCATGCTTAACCAGAATACTCACTCTAGAGAGCCTTCCATGTCCTCCTCATATTTTAAATAGTTTATACAAAGGTTTAAAAAAAACAAAAGCAAACCTAAACAAACTAGCAAAAATCCCCAAACCAAAAAACCAAACCCAAACAAAAAGAATCAGGCAACCCAGAGCTCTGGTAACTTTCTGCCCATCGCAGTGTCCAGTGTGTTTTCTCTTTCTTGTGCTCCTGTCCAAGCACAAAACAAGACATCCATAGTAACACAGACCTCTCCTTGACCTGTGACATTCCTTTTTCTCCTTCTCCTTATTGTTGTTTACTTTTAACTTGCCTCTGTTGAACTCAGTCAGAACCTTCCTAATAACTCTTCCTTTTCTCCTGTCACTAAATGTTAATTAGTGAATAGGATGACTTTCGCTGGGATTCAGTCAATTTTCTTCACATTAGCCAGGGTGAGGTTCTGTTTTGCATTCATGCTGAAATCAGTGTGGAAATACAGGGATGTTTTTGTTACTGCTGGGCAGGGCTTACACAAAGTCAAGGCTTTTGCTGTTCCTCACCCACCACGTAGTAGGTTGGGGGTGCACAAGAATTTGGGAGGTGACACAACTGACCCCAAGTGACCCAAGGTTCATGAAAATCTGAGGAACAGGGGGAAGGTGGGGAGCAGTGGCTGTGATGACATTTGCCTTCCCAATTACCTCTGTGGTGTGATGGGGGTGCTCAGCACCTGCCCATGGAAAGCAGGGAATGAATTCCTTGCTTTGCTTTGCCTGTGGGGCAGCTTTTGCTTCACCTATTGAACTGCCTTTATTGCCACAGTGGGTTTTTTCCCTTTTATTTTCCAATTCTCCCTCTGGTGCCACCGTGGCTGGGGGAAGTGAGTGATCCTTGTGTGGATCTTTGTTGCTTGGCTGGGGTTAAACCAGCAGTGAAGTTCTTTCTTTTCTTGGGAAAGAGGGGAGCACTCCGTCACCTCCCAAGAAAAACCCACTAGAGAAAAACAAAAACCCAACCCAAACCACCAAACAACCAAATCTAATTAATAACTGACATGTAAATGCTCTCTACCAGCTGAGACTTTTACAAAGATTCTCTGTTTAATCCAATGTTAGCTGACTTGCTCTTGGATTTTTTGTAATATTTGCGGTATCAATGAACTTCTGAGATAATTTTGAATTCTATAATGAGGGGTTTGCTTGGCTTCCTGAAGTCTTTGGGGTGATAAGAAAGACTTCAAATGAATTCTGACTGGGTTTTTCACTATAAGCTGTATATTCCCAGAGCTAAAGATTGGACCACCCTCAGGACAGAGAAGCATATCCAAACATTGAAAGTTGTTACATTCATGATAATGAAGATATTCACAGTAAGCAAATAATGGTTGGTAGGATTTCAACACATTATTCATCTCTCTCAAATGTGGAAGTTCCTACATAAGGCAGTGTTTTGTTGAGTAGATAGTACCAGCAGGGAAAGGACTTTGCTCTTATTTTTTGAACAAGAATAGCTCAGTCTTCCTGACTAGCCAGTTCTTCCTGTTGGTAGCTACAATCCTGTTTGTAGTCCCAGGCTTGCAAGTATCTCACCATTATTTGGAGAGGTACAATAAAGAATTGAAATACAGTGAAGAATATAGCTCATGCTCACAGGAATGGGATTTCATAAAGAAATGTGGAATCCATGTAGCTGTATTATATGCATTGAAGATGTAACTAAGCCTGTTTTTCCTAATCAGTGTCCTGATGAGAACTGTTTCCTTTGGTTTCATTTAAGCATTTATCTTTAAAGTATACAGGTTTAACTTTTCAGTGTGGTTAAAGTACCTGTAGTTCTGTGCAATGGGTCCTTAAAGACAATTTTTTAGAACAATAGGTTCTGGCTTTTCAATTCTTTTTTATTGTCAATCAGAATAATAAGTTTTTAATGTACCTTTCCATTGACTTATTTGAACAACCCTGCTGCAATAAAGCATATTAAATGATTTCCTTAACACTGCCTAGAATTGCACTTAGACACTCCTTATGTGGGTGAGTGCAGCACATGTGTGAGGTCTGTGATTACTGCAGCTATGCCACTCTGCTGGCAATGTGTCACTTTTAATATGACAACAGAATTCTAGCCATCAAGGGTTACAGCTTCTGGCAGCGGGAAGTTCTCATTATGCCATTTCTACTCTGCAGTAAAATAATAATTTCAAAGCAAGCTGCTCCCATCTCCTCCTTAACCTGAGATCAGAAGTCCTCCTGCTTATTTTTTTCCTGACTTTTCATCTAATCTGCGGCAGCTGGGTTTGTTTTTAAAGTTAGTGTTCTGAGACTGACCTAAGATACATTACTTATTATAAAAAAGGTGTTAGTGTATTCAAAAATACATAAAAGTAAAAAATATAAAGCTGTTCATAGTACATTTCTCTTTTGTGTAAATGAACTGGGAAGATCTTGAAATTATAGGAGATTTTTATAACAAATTGTCATATACACATAATTTTTATGGACTTGTCTTCCAGTTGCTCTATGAATTATTAAAATTAATAGTTTATATAATGGTTTCATGTCAGAAATTTAAAAACAAAAGCTGTGAAATACCTACCTGGAAAAATTGTCACAGCAAAATCTGAGTGATGTCACTTCAGATATTTTTTAAGAGGAATATTTTTATTTATGTTATCCTGAAATAATGAACTGTCTTTGAAATTCAATTGGCAAAGAGGTGAATTGATAAAAGGTGTTCTGCTACCAAAACCAGACTTGCTCACATTTGCAGTGGTCAAAGGCTACCCCTTGCTCCACTTTCCCTCTTCCCTTTCCTTAGATTGTCCTGGGCACCTGAGCAGCAGCTGAAGGAGGACAGTTTTTTGGTTTTTGTGAATGTCGTAGATCAGAGACTCAGGTATTCCCAACTAAATGGCAAAGTAATGGCAAAAAAAAAGAGAAACAATTCTGAATTATAACTGAACGACCAAAAAAACCCAGGCTTTTTGGGGGACTAATGACTACAGTTGGTGACAGGAACCTCAATGGAAATTAGAAAAGCATCTTGTAAAGAGAACCACTTTTCATCAACACCTGCTTTTTAATAAAGCAGTTCTGAATTTTAATTTGTATTTCAATTTCCTTAATGCAGGCACCTTGTGTAACCAAGAAATCAATATCAACCAGATGGGTGTATGGTTTTTGCCTCTCTCTTTTAAAGGTCATGTATTAATTCAAGCAGCTATAAAAATTAACATATTTCAGTAATTTTAGACTAGATAAGCTGTCTCTGCACCTTACGAATGCTATACTGACATGCTTTTGGCATCAGAAAAGGATGATGCACTGCTGCTATGTGACAAACCCAAAACAGAATCTTTATTAATAATCCTGTTAATGTTTCATCTAATGCAAGGGAAATGGTAAATAAATTGTGGCTTTAACCCACTGCTGAGCTTCCAATTACTGTTTTTCTTCCTATCTGCTTGCAATATATAATTTTTTAATATGACTGAAATGTTCTAAAAATCAAGGCTTAGGATCCTAACAGCATGAAGTCCTCATTATGTGATTTCTGCACTACAGTAAAATAATGATTATGAAGCAAGCTGTTCTCCACGTCACACTTACAGAATAGCTCATAAGACTCATTTACTGGCTTCTTGTTATGGATTCAATCACTTAGTGCCTTGGGTTTGTAGATGTTGGAATCATGTCATGCATCTGTCTTGAGCAACACCATAAAAAACATTCAATATGAATAAATTACAGGTGGTGTTCCCCAGAAGCACTCTGAGGTTTTTGCTTTCCCCCAAAGCCATTCAGGGTTCTGCCTTCAAGAATTTCAAGGATGGGTTTTATAAACCATAAAAAAGCTCACCAGAATATTATGACCTTCTTTCATTTTTTGATTCTCTGCAAAAATTTCTGATTTCTACAAGTAACAGGGATGATAAGTAATATTACACTTGAGAGTCAGCATTTAAATGGTATGTTCTAGTCTCAAATACGTATTAAACAGAACTGTAGAGGGAAGTAAACAGTATTTTTGACAGCTGTGCAGGTTTTGTAAAGAGAGATTTTATTTTTCCAAACAAATGCTGTGTTTATCAGATTAATATATTTTGCCTCCTTCAGTCTGCAGTTTAAAATTGGCAAGGAGATGAAATCATAAATACTTAATTATTAGCAAGTGACTCTTAGAGCTTCTATATATCTGCTATTTCTTCTATTAAGTATATGTCAGGGGAGAATTTGGGGTGTCTGACTGTACCTCACTTGATCTATTGCCCTATTATTTTTCTTCCTGTTTCTATAAGGTAAAATTAAGGCCTACATTAATATAAGGCTTATTTGGCTGGCTGCAGCAGCCTGCCAGGGATTCCCTCCTGTCAGGCAGGGAAGTCCTGCATTCAGGACCATGCTTGTTGCCTGCAGTCCTGGGATGCCAAGATTAGACCACACCACACACCACACACCTTTGCTCTATACAATGAAGTCTACATGCATCAGAAAATGGTGGCCATTCCCCAAAAGGTGAGACACATGAAGAGTTTTTAGCTGCACATACATTATTTTGACACTCCTGCTGCGAGTGAAACGTGTGCCTGGTGGGTACAAAGTGGGAAATGCTAAAGCACCAGAGGATTTTCTAGTGAATATGCACAACTTCCCTGCTTTTGAGGTATTTTCCCATTGGCAAGAAAAGAATCCCAGTAAATTGATGGCTTGCTCAGCTCCAGACAGCAAACTGTGGATGAAAGGAGACTGGCACTCAGGTGTGACACTGCATTGGGACCAGAATTGTATCCACACTGCTGTGGCTGCCTCCTACACCAGAGCTGGCTGTTCTATGGCCAGGGCTAAATGAGACATGCCTGGCTGCTGGGTTGACAATTATAGGTTAAACTATAATGTACACCTAACTTAATATGTCAAACCCCCCCCAAGTTCAAATAAATTGGCCATTTATTGCAAGATAATCAAGAGCCAGTATTGTGAAACCTAACCTTTACAAAATCCCATCTTGCTTCAATAGTCCTCCATCTTCCAGAGAGAAGCCTTGGGTTTCCATTCATATACTGCACTAGAGCTTTTCTCTTTTGTGATCACTATCTTATTTTAGAATAGGAAAGGCATTTTTGTGGATGCACCTAAATGGAATGCTGGAGTGACTGTTAAGGACTCAGGAGTCTGTTATACTCCCAAATTAAATTCTAACTGTCTATGTAACACATCTTTAGTGTTGTTGTGCAGCACTCTGAAGTGTGAAAATATGAAGTTTCACAGATAAAATTGCATTTTTATTGTCATATGCTGCTAGCTTTTCAACGATCCCTTTGCATTTTCTTAGTGCATACTGCAATTTTGCTCCAAAAAAATACATTTGGGCAGTCATAAAGCTTTAAATTGTGTAATGTTCAGAATACTTTGCAGAACTGTTACTATAAATATACAGGGTCTTTTTTTAGTCAGTAAAATCCAGTGAGCATGTGTGTGTGTGTATATGAGTTTTCTAACTGCAGAAACATTACATGTACCACCAGAGCAGAAAAAGCTCTTGAAATGTTGCCCTTGCGTGTTTTGTTCTGAACATACTATTAAACCAATCTGTGCAACAATATTAGGTGAGACCTATTGAAGGCAGAATTTTCACAGTGCAACAGCACAAATTTATTTAGCAAAGCATGACTTTAACTGTGAAACTCTAAGTGTGTGACCTCTTCTGTAACACTTGCACCTGCATAAATAGATTGATAAAATTGGAAATGTTAACTGGTGTACAAGATGCAACAGGAATATATCTGCCTGAATCCAGTTCTGGCTTTAGCCTTCCCAAATGCCTGGTGTCAGGGTGGGGTTCATTGCTTCCCACTTTAGGAGGGCATGTTAGTGCTGCTTAGGGGTTCTGGAGGAGCTGCTGCCCATGGATCAACCACAGCAGTTACTCACCTGCCTAGGTGTCAGTCCCAGAAAATGAAAGCATTTCTTAAGGGACAGACTTTTGCAGGGCCTGTGGCAATAAGACCAGAGGTGATGTTTTCAAACTAAAAGCAGGGAGATCCAACTAGGTCCAGGGAAGAAATTTTTCAGGGTGAAGGTGGTGAGACAGCAGAACCGGTTCATAGAATCGATGCCCCTACCCTGAAACATTCAAGGTCAGGCTGGACAAGGCTCTGAGAAAGCTGATCCCACTGAAGGTGTCCCTGCTCATTGCAGGGGTGTTGCACTCGATGACCTTTAAATGTCCTTTTTGACTCAAGCCCCTCATTGTCCTGTGGTGAACAGAAGCATCGAGGTGTGAGACGGGCGAGTGGACGCTGCAGCAGGGAATGAGTTTCCTGCCAGGCACCCCTGACATCAGCTCCCCTCTCCTGCAGGAAATTCCTTTCAGGCTCGTTGTAGGTACTGAACCAATTGCTAGAGATCCTTGTGCTCAAATATTGGCATTGGTCTGTGGTAAAATTTGCTAAAATTTTTCTTGAAATCCTGTGGATTTTATAGATAATACATTATGTATTATTCATTATACATTATAGACACCCTAAGCTAAAAATGCCACCCAGTTCCTTGGAAAATGGGAAGTTTTCAGTTAAAAATACTTTGTGTTTAATGTTTAAGCCAAATGCAAATACATTAACTCTGGACAGCTCTGTTTTGGATAGGATGCAGTTTTCACCTCAGAGTATTTGTGAAAATTGCTTTTGAAGAAAAGTAATTTGGAGAAGACTTTTGTCTTCTGATCTATAGCATGGGGAAAGGCAAAGAAAACTATCAAAGGAGCCTAAATAAAACTAAAATAATGATAAGAATGCAAAAAAAAAATCCAAAATCTTTAGGTTTATGAAAAATGTGCTTGGTCAAAATGATCATGACAAGATTTTTTCAGGGACATCCTTCTGTTTCTGGAAATATAAAATAACACCAGAAGCTTCCACATCCCTTCTGACTATGCAGTACTACACAGTATTGTAGCAATAATTTCTCTGCTGCGAGTGCATTTATGAAGCAGAAACTATTTAAATGGTTTCTCTTAGGCCACTGAAACTCCATTTGACAGGAATAATTTTTTGGTTGCTACAGCCCTGTGCAGGATTCAGCAACATGTAGGGGAAAGGCTCCACATTGCCAGTCCCCTGAGTTAGCCAGTCCTGGCTTGCTGTTCTTCTCTTCTGCAAGGAGCCATTTCTGCCCCTGGAGTCACTGACTAAAACAGGCAGCAAAGAAATCATCTGGTGTTTCATATTTCTTCTTGTATTCAGTGATCAGGATCACAAAAGAAATAAGTGTGCTGAACTGAAAGGGTCTTTCTCCTTTTCTTAAACGTTCTCCATGATATGAACATTACACAAATACTGTGTATTCCAATTAAACTTAAACAGCAGCTCTAGCAGGGAGCAACTGCTCTGCACTCACAGGATAAATCAGCTTTCCTACTGAGCTCCACAGCATAGTTAAAAAAGGGAAATCCATTTCAGCCACCTCCATAAAGCACAGATGCATTTTCTTTCTTTCTTAACCTTCTTATTTATCTTTTTCTTTTTCATGGATGCTGAATACCTGTGGGGTCAAAATCCTTTTAATTTCAAAGAGTCTTAAACAGCAACATCATATCTGCTCCATATTTTTCAGAGAGATGATGCAGCAAGCAGGGTTTACCAGCTTTGAGGTTTAGTTCCACTCCAGATTCCCTGTGGGGTGGTAGGCAAGGAATTCTTTCCTGCAAATGGGAATAAAGATTGCTTTGTTGTTTGGCTCTGTTTCTGCCTCAGGCAGAAAATCTTTGGGCCAGATATATTTTTTGAGTTGTCTAACACCCTCCTGCTAACTGAGACCTGAAATGTATTCCATCTGGGAAGGGCTATTCAGGGAGCTGAACCAAATCTGGTTCATTATCACCATTTTAATTTGTATCTGAGCCGTAACTGCACCTGAGCCTGTGAAAATTGGCTCGTTTATGAATAGAGAAAAGTCCAGTTTGAATATCTGATTATATGGAAATGTCTGCAAAGACAAGCCCCCAGTGGAAAACCCCCAAGGTACCAGCCATGGACATTGTAGCCCTTTTGGCCACATTTTAAGAAAAAACGTGTTTTATATGCTTAGCAGAGCAACTCACTGCTGCTGTTTCTTCCATGGAGAATCAACAAAATGCAAGTTTCAGTTGGCCAGCTACAAAGACAGGAGTCACTTTTGGATTTGTTTCCTTTTGCCTCCATCTCCTGTGCTGAGGATGCCAAGGCAGAGCCCAGAGTGGCACTGGCACAGCAGGGCTGTGGCCAGGAGTGCCCTCAGAGCAAAGGCTCAGCCAGCTGTGCCATTCTGTGGTCCCCAACCCGGCCAGAAAGAGAACAGATTGAATTAAAGCTGTCATAGGAGTATTACTGCATGATAGCTTACCCTGAGTGAGAGCCAAAGTCTCATTTGGTGGAGATTAATATAAATTCACCCCTTTGAAAAACTATAGTTTTCCATGTTAAATGTAATAAATGAAATTTTGTACCAGCAAGCCTGCTTGTTCCAGGCACATAGTGAAAAACAACTCCGTATTTACTGATTTCTGTTGTCAGCATCACATCATGGATATATGTAAGAAAGACTGATGGAATGTATTATAATAATAAAAAAAAGCAAGGATAATATGCATTTTGGGTTTTTATGTTGTATAAAGGAAGTCTTGATAGTTCAGCTTGACAAAATCCCCTTTTTTCTTTTTTTATTTAAACTTCTTTTTTTCATTGCCTGTGAAAAAGAGATGAGGCCAAAGGAAGATATTAACAACTGATTTCCCTGATTCATTCTTAAGTGATTGTGAGGCAGTAGGATGCACTGTGCACAGCACAAAGTGGGGAGCAATCCACAAAAATGAAATTCTGAAGGTCCATAATTTTACAGAATATACTGTGTACAGCTTTTGCAATAGGAGGAAAAGTTCTGGAGTAACCATTAGCTCTCACTAATTGCCTGATTATTTCTCCTGAGGCACACAAGCAGCATTAGATAAACCCATAGTTGCAATGAACTAACAGAGGAAGTTGCTACCTCAGAGAAGGAGACAGTAACAGACTTTGGAAAGGGGATATCTGCTATTTTTTTTTACATATACTTTCTTTATTGGCTTTGGAGATGTCCATAATGACCATACCTCACACAGAATTATTCTACATTTCCAAGAAACATAGAAAAATAAATAGGCATTAAAGATTTTAATATTACACATCTGAAAACATTTTCATTTGCTGTTATTTGTGATGAATCAAGAAGGAGCAATGTTTTGAAATGTTGATTAAGTTGGTGTTTTGGGCATTTCATGTGATTCCTGCTAACAACAATTTTCTCCAAGTTTCATATGCTCATGATAAAGTGGGCCTCTCTTTAAAAAAAGGAATAGATTTATGTCTGCCTTAAACAGAATAAATAGTACTTGAAGATTTTTGAAAAATTGTAATTAGCCAGTTAGCTGTAATGTGGAATTACTTTTTTATACATAGTAATGAGTCTTTTATTGTGTTTTATGGAATTAGAAAAGAGAACAAAGCTAACTAAGACAGAACTCTGAAAGCAAACCTACTGTAGAAGGATAAGGGTATAAAGGTGAGGTGTTGGATAAAAGTGTTAATTTTAAAGAAGTCTCAAGGTTGTCTCTTTAAAATATACATCACCTTGGACTCAAAATGCAATTTATTTTCAGCTGATGTCTTATAATCAGAATGCTCTTTTGAAAAGAAGAAAAGCTTTAAAAATATTTTAAAAGTTGGTTTACTGAGACAACCTAAATACTGCTGGTAGACTATTTTTTTAAAATTAGAATTGTATGTAAATTAAGTGAAAAATCACAAGTAAATATTTTGATTTGCATTCTCCAAGTAAACTCTTCCTTATTTGAATGGAAAGAATGTATCCTGCCAAACCAGCTGGCTCTGTCCTTCAGACATGCTGCTGTTCAACTTGGAGCAGGTATAGTCATTTTCCAGCATTTTTCTGGAGCCCTTTCTTTCCCAAAGTCCATGGTACTTTTTTAGGTGGTCATTTTCAAGACTTATTGGAATTGGCTCCAGGTGCACTTCGTTGTTTCTGGCCTTTGAAGAGGCATACTTTTGTAAAGCTCTTTGTTTTATTTGTTTTAATACAAGCAACTCTTTTAAATGCTGTTGATATTATTTCTGGAATACTGGGGCTTTCATACACAATAAAATGTGGGGCCATTCGCTGCAAACTTTGCTGTCTAAGAGAAAACTAGGAGACAATAAAAACTATGAAGGGCTGAAAAATGTTCACAGCAACACCTTTTGTTCCCAAATGGAAAGAGAAATTAATTAACGACAAAGCTTGAGGGTGTTTGTGTAGCTTGAGGTGCTCTGTTAGAGGCTGATATTTTTCATTGTCTTGCACTGTAACATCTCTAGAAGTAGCCTGGGAAATAGGAGCAACCGTGGTGTCAGCCCAGTTTCGTGGAGAGCTCTCAGGATGTCACAATGGGCTGGAATCAAAAAGACATCCAAAGCTGGTTTCCTCTTTCCTTTGAAGCACAGCACATCCTGAGCTGTCAAAATCACACAGGCTGTTCTCAGAAAGCAGAGGTGACAGGACTAAAACAGGCCTGGTTGGAGAAATACCACAATTAACTGTGGGTGTTATGAAGGCCAGATGTTACTGACTATCTGCACTCTCACTGGGCCCATTTATTAATAGAAAAAAAGTAAACATTTTTAAGGTTTCATTGAATTGTTGTCATCTGAAACCTTCTTGGCACCTCTTCTAATTATGAATTGAAATGTACTGGATAGAAATGGGATGAAAGAACTTCTGTAAATGTAATGATATTGACTTTAATTTATCAAATTTAACACAAGATTTTCCCAGAGATTAGATAGCATTCTTTTCAATGGTTTGCATAATAAGATTTGTTTTTACTACACAAAGTATGATTACTGTTATGCTTTTTTATTATTTTAAACAAATACTGCATTTTCCTTGTTTATGAACAATTACAAGAACAAGGGTTGTAGTCAGAGAAACAAGTTCCAAATGTGGATCCTTTTGCATATTTGAAGTAATTAGAGATGCAGAGAGGCTTTTCTTCCCAGGGAGACTGTCATTTTACAAGAAAAATTGTCTTGGTATATGTGAGAGATTTTTGTATATTCAAAATGTTAAATTTTTTTCTCAAGTTTTTGCACAATTCATCAGGATAGGCTTTTGAAATTAAGAATTATTTTTATCAGGGAAAATGGATGCTTTTGCCTGAAGTTTTTCTAGCAAGACAGACACAATTCAAAGCGTTTCACTCTTCTCTAGGCATTATTTTCCCAGTTGTTTAGTGAACAATTCATATTGCAATAGATTGGATGAGATAGGTTATAAAAAACTTGCATGGACAGACATGGTGGTAGTGGTGTCTGCATAATAAAATATCTTTTATGTTCCTTCCTCTGCTTCTGCAGTTTGCAAAGACATTGTGCTGTAGGCACCATGTTCATCTTGATTAAATTGATAGATTCAAAGTGGGGTTTTTTTTGGAATTAAAATGCAATCTACACCTCAGTAACTAACACACAAACACACTGCAATGGCAGCACTAACTGTGCCATTCCCTGGGGCAGCCTCGTGACCTCAGCCTGGCCACGGGGCTCTCGAGCCACTGGGATTGCCACCACCTCTGACCTGCTGGCCACCAGTCCCTGCATTGTGCTGGCCAAAGTCTGAATTATGGCCTACTGAGAGTAATAGTCATGGTTCCTAAATGCTAAATTGGGATTCATTTCCATCACTAGAACACTCTGTGTTTTACTTAGGAATTCTGAGCCTGCTCAAGAGATTTCAGAGCAAAGAAGAGATTTTCTTCACCTTGTGGCAGAGGTGTGTGTTTACTCCTAATTGCTCTTTGCAGTGCAAAGCAGCTTTGGATGAGGTTTCTCATCCTTCCCATGCACTGGGTCACAGCCAGTGGAACTGCCCAGGGTCAGGTCTCCATGCTGGCTCCTGCTCCCCTGCTTTGTCTTCTGTTGATTTTTAGGGGCAGCATATGGATATGGAGCTCAGTTGTTTTCTTCCATTGAAGTTGGTAAGAGCTTTAGTTCAGAAATGATATTTAATGCCCATTGGATAGGACCCTACACAAACAAATTTACTGTATAAAAATGAGAGACAGACGCAGCAGTCAAGTTTTTGACTTCCTATTTACCCTAGTTTTCTACAGTTTTTCTTGTCTCTTTTAAGTTTTTGTTTATGTGGGGTTGTGTCCATACTAACTACCAGCAAGCAGGCTGGGTTGCAGAAACACCTAAGCAGTTAAAAGTCAAAAAAGTAGGACTTGCAGTGCAATTGCCATGAACTGTGCTCATCATTGGGAGTACTGAGTCTTGTGGTCTGTATGTTGAGACAGTTCTTGACAAAAGAACTGGAAATTAAATTTTAAAATCTAAATTTAAATTTAAAATTTAATTTAAAAATTAAATGTTTTAATTTAAAAATGTTTTAGTTTTATACCTGTCAAAGATCATTTCTTCTGTCTCTTAGTAAATAATTTCTATCATGGATTTTTCCATATTCTTTGATATTGTTATTTATAATTCTATTTACCAAGGCGCTGTGATCTTTAATATCTATTAACATGCTGTCACTGCAAAGCTACCTTGTGTAGGATCTCAAAAAATATTGCCACTTATTAAATATCTATGGCAAGTGTAGACACAACTCTTAATTAAAGCATAAAGGAAAGAAATAATTTGCTAGTCTTTAGGAAAATGTTCATAACAGGCTGACATGCTCCAGTTTTGCCATCAACAAGAAATGAAAAGAATCCTGCTTAACCCAAGGCTGCAGAAGACAGCATGCTAAAAAGTTCTTATTTCTGAAGTGTAAGACCCATCTGTTTATGCTGTTTAAATGCATGAACTTTGGGAGGGTGAATTGCCTAATGTGTTTTGCAGTTCCTGGGTGAGACTCTTTGTGCCAGTTCTTGCTTTTCTGATGCTCCAGCCCTTGGAGCAATGTTGGGAATTTTAATGTGCCATGGCACACAAAAGTTTCAGAGGAGACAAAAATTCTTAGAATACGATTGGATTGGGAGACTTTCTGTTCTGTGTTTATATCTCTTGGTTTATATGATTTCATGACTGAATCTGCTGACACCTGGGTGAAAAACTGAGTGCTTGACTAACTTACCAATGGATTTGATTGGGTGTGGTTAAGTCTGGAAGAAGGGCATGGATCACCTTGGATATGTATAAGACAAAAGGAGAAGCATCCACGATGTAATTTATTTTTTAAATGAAGCCCGCTGATGAAGGCATGGGTGTTAGCTAGTCAGAGAGCTATTGTTGAGTACTTTTAACTGGTGTGATGCCATTGGAATTGGTATTTGCCAGTGCTGTGTACTGCTGGATGTACTAATCCTGTGTAAATTGAAGGCAGTACCAGCTCACAGCAGCACCAAAGAGCAGCAGATGGTCCATCCCTCAGCCCTGGCAGGAGACAAGCAGAGATCCACCTCGAGTGCTGTGTCCAGTTCTGGTCCCACCGTTCTGGATGGACGTTGAGGTGCTGAAGTGTGTCCAAAGGAGGGCAGCAAGGCCGGTGAGGGGTCTGGCACAAGTCCTGTGAGGAGAAGCTGAAGGAGCTGGGGTTGTTTTTCCTGGAGAAGAGGAGGCTCAGGGCAGCCCTCATCACTCCCTACAGCTCCCTGACAGGAGGGTGCAGCCAGGTGGGGGTCGGGCTCTGCTCCCAGAGAACAGCTACAGCACAAGAGGACACAGCCTTGAGCTGTGCCAGGGGACGGTTAAGCTGGACATTAGGAAGAATTTCTTCACAGAAAGGGTGACTGTGCATTGGAATGGGCTGCCCAGGGAGGTGGGTGAGGCACGTCCCCGGAGCTGTTTCAGAACGCCGGGGTTCAGAACACTCGGTGCCCTGGCCTGGGTGAAAGTGGCTGCTGGATCACAGGCTGCCCTGGATGATCACAAAAATCTTTTCCAACCTGGTTGATTCTGTGACTCTGTGATTTCAATATGGCTGTAGGGCATTGAAGGAAATGGATTATGTACTTTTACTTCTGATCAAAACCGTGTTATAAATAACTCTGCCTGCTTCTCTGTCCCAGAGGGAATAAGCAATGTCCTGACATCACAATTTTGAATTTATTGGGAAGTACAAATTTGTAGGGTAGTGATGGAAATACTAATGATGGCTTATCTAAAAACTGACAGTACTTTGCAAGTCTGTTTAGAGATCGGAAATGATGTAACTTCAGCAGGATGGATTTGTAGTCAAAACTTCATAAGCATATGAAACAGTAATTCATCACAGGATTTTTCAGCTCTGTGTATTTTGCCAGTAATTTTTTTGTGTGTGTATAAATGGCATGAATATTTTCCAACATTCAAATAAGTAGAAGATAAAGATGAATTTATTTCTTATTATATTTAAGTAATTATGATTTTGTGTCATGGTACTTCATTTTGCATTGTAATCTGACCTATCTGGACATTTTCAGTTGTATTTTAGTCTTGTTCTGGTCTTAAAAAGAAGATAACATTCTTTTCCTTTATCAACCCTGACCTGTCTGAACCTTACTCTTAAAATACATTCCTGACAAGCACCCCATTTCTTATGCTTTAAAGGTAGGTGCTTATGGCTTCCCAACTACAGCTTGTGCAATTTGAAAATAAAAAGATATTGCTCCATAAAATGTTGAAAGAAATCTTCCTTTTCAAAATATGGAAGAAACTGTCTTACTGAGATTAAACAAGGACAGGAAGTGAAGCATTTGTTTATTTTATGAAGTCTGGTGAATTTTGATAATGATTCCTGTAAAATATACAATATTGAAGCTTTTCTAATTCTAGAGATACAGGAAATAATAGTTACATATTTCATCTTACAAAAGTAAGCTTTTATCGCCTAATTTAACAATCTTCTTAGTAAAATGTCTTAGAAGAATTTGAAGTGTTATTTCAAAATTTAAAAAATCCTTGTCTTTGACTAACAGGGCTTTTTTAATTGCCATAATCAAAGTCCAACCACATCTCCCTGCTTGCTTTAAAAAGACTCTCACATTTATTTTCTTGCTTTAAAATCTTACATTGTAGGTCACATACTGTAATAATTCATGCTTCTTTTTGATAAGTAATCCAAAATTGCTTTTGAAATTGGGTATTCTCATTGAGTTTACTAATGTTTTCTGTGATAAACATCTTAGAATAATTACACCATTCATGGAGTTTTTGGAGACGATTTTTGTTCTAGTACTAAAATCTCCTTCGAGAAGAGGAGACCTCTAGCAAGTTGGTTAATAAACAACAGCAGTTAATGTTGTCTAAATTCACATGGTCATGTTAGCCATGTGCAGTCATATTTATCAGGAAAGGAGAAGATAATCCCTATTAATGCTAATCAAATTTTCTACAAGTGGCTAAACAGCTAAACCAGGTCCTGGGTGTGGCCTTTTTTATAGAGCTCTGTAGGTTTTAATAAGAAGTTTAATTTGGGTATTAATAATACTTAAGCAGTAATTCAGGTAAAATACAAAATTTTACAGGAGGGGATAGAGATCTGTTTTTAATACTGGGTCTCCACACAACTTTAAGTGACTTCAGTTTATTTTCTAAGGAATCGTGTTTGTTTCTAGAACAAATGGATTCTATATGACTTAGGATTCTATATGACTTAGGAGGAGTGTTTTTTGTTTTGCTAATGTGGTTAAGGCTGGTCTTCTGGTGTCAGAGCCACATTTTCATGACTCTCCTGCAGTATCTTCCACAGCTCTCAGGGCAGCTGCAAATATCCAGGGCTGGACAGGGAACAGAGCAATGCAGGCAGGCCCAATGGACTATTCCTACTTAAACCCATCATTTCTGTTGCTTTAGCTTTGCCCTAAAGTCCTTCTAAGCTAAAAGCACAGAGAAGTTTTGGGAGAAGTGAGAGCAGAGAGGCCCCACAGTGTAGCTGGGAATGCTGGAACTGAGGGGACACAGCCTTGGCTGCTCTGCAGCCTGCCCAGGACTTGGGCCCTATGTTGTCACACTGGAAGGAATATTTGCATTCCTATAAGCTTTTTTCTGCTCTGTCAAATGGTGTTTATCTTTACAACACCAGGCTGCTCTAAGATTAATTGCAGTTTTTTAATATTTATTGTGATTGTGGACAAAGACTGATAATTAGTATCAGTTTAACTGGAGAGGAAATGGCCACAAATTTTTGAATAGCATGAGTTCTCTTGTTTTCTTTTGGCATCCGTAAAGCTACAAATAGAAAAAAAATGGATGGAATCACTGATGTTTTTTAAAACGTAAATGAGACAGGGCTGAGGAACATCTCCCTCCAGTGCACCCCTCCAGAGGCAGCTGCTTGAAAGGTTACTGTACAGAAGCAGTTTTGGAAGAAAGTCCTCCCTTTTGTTCCCTTTTTGCTCAGAAGCAGTTTATGCAAAAACAAACTGGAATATGATACCAGATTCATTATTAAACCAGGAGATAATTTCCACATCATTCTCTTCCCCACCCCCCACTTCTCACTGTTTGACAATAATTTTGTATGGTAAAGGAATTCATGAAACTGCAACAACAAAGGAGCTCATGGAAGAAAACATGAGTGTGTCAGATTGGTATTTGTCAAGTCTCTTGTCATAAGACAATGTCAGCAGCAGTTTTCTGGGCTTGATTCCCTCTTTCTATTTTGCACGATGATTCTGCCTGTGCAGAGAGCCATGGTGCTCTCAGAGCAAGGTGAGGGTGGTTGGATACCTGCTGGGCACGGGCAGAGAGGAGTCCTAAGGCACAGGACAGCAGACACCCCTGCTGCCAGCAGAGTTGCCTTTCAATTAAAACATGGAATAGCAAGGCTATCCTGCTTACCCACAGCACTCCGGATTTCCAGCATTTTATCTGCTCCACTTCAGGACATTGGGAGTGGGTGTTTGTGAGGAACATGAGGGGGGTCAGGTTCTCATAACACGGATGCTTTGAGAGACATACTTTGTAGCTCCAACAAGACAGGTAGTTAGTTCAGTGGAAGAGAAGCCTCTGTTATTCAACAGGAGGGTTAGAAGAAAGCTGAAGTGTCTCACTGCATGGGTGTGACTGAAAGCAGTGGTCTGTTTGAGAAGATTTCAATGACTCTTAGGGATCATGATAGACTTGTCTGAAATTTGGTGTTTGTCAATATTTTCGAGCCCAACAAAGCAATTTGTTCTGTTCTGTTACACCAGGTAATTTATCTGGGTCATTTTGCCCGAGTTAAAGTAGTCTAAGCCTTAAATGTAAGTCAAGAAAGAGGCTTTGACAATGCAGCTTCCCAAGAACAAATAGCACTTTGCAATGTGTGGGATTGGAGCAGCTCGGATGGGGCCAGTGTGGAAGCAGATCCCACCTGTGCACCAGGATATCTGCAATTGCTGGTGCTGGAAAGGTCCCCCCACAGCTGCTCTGGAGGGTTTGGGAGGGTGTGAGGAGTTCCCAGAGGAAGGCAGGATAGAGGCAGACATTTTGTGCTCTACTCCTGGTCAGCCTCTTGCAGAGCTGGGATTTGGAGCAAAGCAAAGGAGGGGGCAGATGCTGAGCATCAGCAGAGGACTCTGCTGTCCCACTCCACAGCCCATGGCCACCTTCCTCAGGCTCTGTGCAGGGAAAAGGGCTGATCCACTGTGCAAATGCTTCTGTAAAGACAGCCATGGATTCATGTTAAAATGTTTTTAGCTGTCCCTGGTTATCAAACTTTTCACTAGTAGATGTTTATCACAATGAATTTTAAATAATGAAAGATTTTAAAATTTTTCACATTAGAAACAGCTTAATTCTTTTTAGGGATTATGAAATAAGGATTTTCATATTACTCTCCTATGTTTAGTAGTCTTCTAAGAGCTTGAAATTTCTAAGTCTTCCTTCCCTTCTTTTCACTCTAACAGAAGTTTTCTTCTTTGATGTAACGTGGATTAATAAACCTGCATTAAATAAAATGTAGGAAAGTGAAGTTTACAACTTAAATTGTACTTATTTCTGGTATTTTCTTTCAGAGGCAGGAATGACAGCAAGAGTTGTACTGCTGCTTTATCTGATTGCAACCCTTTTAATTTTAAGAGAATAAAGGGCTACAGCACAGTAGCCTTGGAAGTAAAATCTTGGTATGTGTCTCCTCCTTGGGTGCAGGATGTTTCCTGCTGCTGTTCCTTCGTGTCAGCCCCACCCCAGGCTGCCAGATGGGCCCTCAGGATGAGCTGTGCATATGGGCCCTGGGTGTGTGCTGTGTGTTTTCATCCTGCTGAGCACCTGCAGCCACCTACAATGTGGATCTCCAGGCAGAGCCTCTGACAGCCCCTCTCCTCTTTGGCTGCAAGGAACACTTGTCTCTGTTTAAACCCTCTTTCCTGAGCTCTTCACTTCCCTCAGGTTCCCTTTGCTTTTCTCCTCACCAGTTTTTAGTAAGTGTGTTTCAGCGATGAGGGGAACACCTTGTGATGTTGTCATTAACTGTGTGTTTCACTCCTGTGTATCCAGGTACAGCTGTCAGCTTCTTTCCTAACCCAGAGTTTACTGTGACAGCCACTCTGGCCTGGTCAGAGGTCCTGGGGGTGAGGAAAGAGCTAGTCCCAAGCTGTGCTGCCCTGATGGACCCTGCAGACAACCTGGGTTACTGCCCTGGGTGAAGGCACAGAACTGAGTCTGGAACAATAAACTCTGGTGGGGAAGAGACAACCTGTGTCAAAATGCCCCTGAGACTTTGAGACCGGGTTGTAGTTTGTGATTCTATATTAAACTTTTTCAGTTACTTGATATGAAGAAAATTCAGCAAAATGTTCATGTTCCTCTTGCAACCACTGAACCCTTTTACTTCAAACTTGCTCTTAAAACAACACTTTGGATTGCCAAATATTCTGACTATAAGGTAGAAACCACTTTACTTCTGTTTCAGGCTTTTATTGCTTACGAAAAAAAGTTAAATAGAAGTTTGAGGCAGTTTTGACTAAGCCTCTCTTTGCCTTGCCCAGCACAATGATCCGGTGCCTGCTTGCAAGTACATGCATTAGTGGCTTTTAGTCAAGCTCAGCAGTGGCCTGGTATTTAACAGTAGACTAATTGCGTGTCAGCATCATTTAATGGAAGTTTTGATAAAACTGGAAGCAAAAGAGTGCTCTCACAGCTTTTACTGTGTTTAGTAAGGCTTGTTTTCAACCAAGGAACAAGAGACTGCTCAGCAAAACTTCTACTTCTATGTGTGTGTTTTTCTCCAGTGTAGCACACACTGTATTTGGTATGAGGAGCAAGAGTATTTACCAAAGCTGCTCTTCTCCTTCCTCCCCCAGCCTTCAGGTGTGCTAGCAGCACTCAGTGCTATTTTTGTGCTCCTGGAGTCTGATGCTTGGCTGAAATGTTGGTTCACTGAGTGCTTCTGCTGTTCACTGCTACGTTCAGGTACTGAAGTCAGTTCTGACTGTGGTTGAAGGACCCTGTTAATATCACTGGGATTTAGGTGGTACTGGGGATGAAGCAGCTTTTTCTTCCCTTGAAGTTCTGGTAGTTAGGAGGGTATTGCTTTATGCAGCAGAAATGAATCCATTATCTGTTGGAGAATGAGTTTCTAAAAATCTAACTATTGGGGTCAGAAGCACTTCACTTTCTCCTTCCAAACAGAAACATCAATAGAAGGCAATTTTCAGTTCTCTTGTGCTATGGTATGATTTTGGGTGATTTCATGGCAAGGAGTGCTGTCATAGCCTTCATTCACTGTGCATGCAGACCACACTAGTTGTCTTCCAAGGGCATTGACCAGAGCAGGGCTATTGCTTTGTCCAGTGAAGCACCTTCTACTCAGGATGAAAGCATCTGCCCCCACTAACAGTGAAGTCTGATTGTTCTCCAATATGTGAGGCTGCTTTGCAGAATTCAGAGACAGTTATTTCTGATTGGCCAGAGAAAACTGGCTCCTAGAAATAGCTGCTTATTCTTAATCTCTGTGGTAACTTCTCAAAAAGATGTGATAGACCACGGCAACACAATTTAACTTTAAAGCTCTTCCTTGAGCAGGAGGTTGCATTGGAGACCTTCAGAAGTGCCCTGCAACTTGATTTTTATTGTTATTCTATGACAACCTTGAGTTTAGCAGGTCATCACATTTCTATTGTGCTCACATTTTGTACTGCTTAATGCTGCCCTTCACAGCTCCACAGTAAAACACCTTTCCTGCCTTTGGAAACATGAAGGAATATGTAGCACTTTCAATGATTCCCCAAAGAATTAAAAGGGATTTTATGAATTACATTCAACAGTAGTTTTGAGCAGATATATAAGACCCAGTTAAGTTTAAGGAATGAGTGAATACAGGAGAGTATTCTATAGGAAAATGTAAGCTAATCCTAGTATTTAAGAGAGGATTGTTCTGAAACTGTTTTTCCTTGCTCATTTCCATGTGATCATAATTTAAATTACCTGTCTGCTTTTCATTTTCTACAAGAATTTTACAAAAAATGGTGCCTAGAACCGTGTTTCCAGCGCCAAAATTTCGCTATTTGAGGTTCACTTGATTTTCCTTTCAGTTTAAGGGGAAATCCCCAGGACACCAAATAGCAACACTGTGACATTGTCGCTGCTGGGCAGCTGATGTTAAGTGCACATTTACATCCTTTCCTGTGTCTTTCCCCTTGGTTTTATGCCTTCTGCAATTTCTGAGTTATTGTTCCAATCACAGCATCATTTCCCTTTTAGTTCTTTTTATTGTATAAAGCTCCCTTAAGAAAAAAATTTCAAAGGGCTTTCTGTACACCGTGTAATTCTTGTCTGTTTTAAGTTTCTCTTGCCTCCTAAGAACATAACGTCACCATTTCAGATCTGCCCTTGTAATTACAGCTAATCAGCTTTTTACCTCTGCTCTTCATGCTGTCTTTCACATGGTTCCTGCCCCCTATTTCAGTGTGCCTCCCTTATTTTATTCACAATTTAATTTTTGCAATTTTGTGTCCTCTTTCTGTGCATATTTCAGGCTGGATTCTCTTCTCTCTAATGAACTTTGTTCTATTTCCTCTGCCATTTGAGGAAGCTCCACTGATGGAAGGGATCACATAACAGAATTCCCTTTCCTGGTGCTGGGGCTGCTGCAGATCGTGGCCTGGGCACCCCAGGAATCAGCAGCACAGCTTCACTGCTGGCAGTGCTCTGTTATCTCCGGGCAGCACGGGCTGAGGGGAGGAAGGAGCAGCCTGGCACAAACCCTCCCTTGGAGGGAACCTCTCCAAGAACCAACAAGATCAACAAACTCACCGTGCCACCTACAATATATCGATAAGAAACTTCCTTTAAAAAGTCTTTGCTTTATTTGTGGAAGCTTAGTGTGTGAGGGATTTGGCTCTAAGAAAGGAAAAAGAAGCAGTTCCAGGTAGACATGGATGTTGCAGGATTTTAGCAGAGCAGCATCAAAACCAGCAGGGGATGACACAGAATGAATGAGGCACACATAGGTGAAGGTTGCATTTAGAACTGATCAGTGTTACTACGGTGCATTGCCAGCAGTGCAATTCCTGAATTACTCCAGCAGACATGCACAGAATTGACCTGAAGGTGTTTTGTGTCACACTGCAAGAGTTTTTTGTTGTGAATGTAACCCTTATTAACCTGGGAAATAATCTTTATTTTGTGGTTAAGGCTGTGTTTTCTAGTGTGAGTGTAAAGGGAATAATAATCAAAGTGATGCATTTCCTCCCTTAATGTAATAGACTTCTAAATGGACTCAAAGGAAATTAGAGAGTTACATGCTGAAAAGAAACGACCATGTAGCATACTGCAGTCAGCACAGAGATCTATGTATATTTAATTAATTTTAAACCCATGAAAGAAGGTTGTGTTTCCTTTTCATATGGAGTCAAAAATCCCCAACCCCAGCCCCTCCTCGGGACTTTGTAGATTAAGAAGTTTTCCTGGAATGAATTATCTGGATGATCAGATTTCATATATGTGTGTTAGCTGTAAAGATGTTAAATTAAATTTTCAGAAGTGCTGTAACAACGCTGTGAAACATGCCTTCGTTTCCCCAGATCTGAAAAGTAACAGCACAGACATCTCTCTCCAGTCTGCAGAGCCCTCAGAACCCACTGGCTGTATCTCAGCCCTGCTGGGAGGAGGAAATACTCCACCAATAATAAAGGGCAAACTAAACTCCATGACATCTTGGTTTCCAAGGAGCAGGATTTAACTTTTGAATTCTAAAAATGCCAGTGGGTTTGTAGAGTCTGATTTTTGTGAACAGCTACTGCATATCTGCCTCATGCGTGCCATATATTGTGAGGAGGGAGCAAAGGCGATTTAGATGTCTTGCTAAAAGATTTGTTCATATCTCTAAATAATTGGTTGTATATCTGAGGTTTTTACTGCGTTTGATACTGATTTTGTCAGTTGCTTCTCAGTTAAAACAAATCAGTTTTATGAAATCAGTGTGGAGCTAGAGACAGCAGGTGACATTTGAATTCTGTGCTGACCTTGCTGGCACGCAGAGCTGCAGCTCCAGAGGGCCCGAGGGCTGGGCACATCTTCTTAAAATAATACTTGCTAGAGACAACTTGGAGATTGAAATTACTCAACTAATAGGAAGTTCCATTCTAATTAGGATTTTTAATTCTATCTGCTAACAAGTTTTGGAGCCCATTTTCATCAGTAGAATTCCAGATCTTTTAATCATGACTCTGAAATATAATTTTGAGATTCATTTAATATTAATTTTTTTCTGTTTTCAAGCCGATTCTTGAGCACAGACAAAAAAAATTATATGTGTTCTTCTGGAAGTTGTTGAAGGAAGTTTTTCATGGCAATTAGGCATGCCTCATTATAATTTAAAGTATTTTCTAACAATAACTTGAAAGCAATTCAATCAAGGCATATTTTGTGTTTGTGAATGACTTGAGTGCATCATGGTGCTTGAAGATCTGAGAAAATAAACTAGGTTTTGTGTGTCAGAGTAGGCAGAACAGAAGGATTTTAATATGCTCATTATTTGATTTAGTATCCAACAACAGGGCCATAATTAAAGAATATTAGATCAATATTTGGACGGTTGCATATTTGGAAGCAGGAAGAAATACTCTAGGATACATAGGAGAATAGAAGAGAGCATTCATTAATATTCCTCCTTTATTGTGGAATAGCAAAGCAGTTCACATGTAGAGGTTTTGTGTTTACCACCTACCTGACACAATGTCAAGAATTGATATTCCCTGGAATATGAAGCAACATTAAAATGTTAGGAAGCTCTAAAAAAGGAATATGACAAAGGGAACATGATTTGAATGAACTCAGTATGGGTTTCTTGGTTTACAGAGCAGTAGATTTAGCACAAAAGCAGGCAGACTGTTCTGTGCTGGGAATGTTTTCCATGTTGCCTGTGACCACATTGGCAGCAGATTTGGGATTAGATGCCTTTGCCTGGACATTTCCTGAAAGCAAAGGGTGCAATATGAGCTAGAGACTCATTGAAATCATGATGTGAACAGTTCAGATCTGTGCTAGGGAGTAACAAAATGATTTCTGTAAAGGGGATTGGCCTTCCTGAACCCTAGGAAATGATGCCCTTTACTTCCCGGCAGGATCCCGACATTCAATTTTTAAAAGGCACATACAAAATAGAACTTTGAAGGCAGAATCCAAATGAGTTATTGTCCTAGAAATATGTTTGACTCACATTTTTTTGAAGGCTAAAGGAAAAAGGATGCTTTTTTTAGGTTTTAATGAAGCAGTATATAATAATGCTGTGTTGTTAGAGACAGTAAGAGAAAGGGTATAGGATTAAATGAGAAGGCTGTGATGGGCTGCTGTGGGGACAGAGTCAAGGGTGTCAGCCAGCTGTGGCACAAAAAGGGACACAGGAGAAAGAACTGAAATCTGGATACAAAAGAACTCTCTCCTCTCCTTTGCATGTACACAGCCACTGGGTGAAAAATCCCCATAAACATGAACTTGGTGAAATTTAAATTACTGCATCTTTGGGTAACAAGGCATCACTAGAATTAAGACCACAAAATGTAACTGAAGAAGAGAGAAGCCTGCCAGGCATTGTTAAACCTCTGTTTTTGACTGCAGTCTAAAGATTCTTCTGGATCCTTTATACAATGAAAATTTTAAACCATGGGATAAACCTTAAATATGCCTTTAATGCAACGCTGTAGTGAAATGCTCTGTGAATCTCAGCTGGGCCCTCTCTGTAAATCTGGAGTTTGGCATTGATCTGTGTGTGCAGTGGGCAAAAGGGAGCACTTGGGCAAGCCAGGGGACACCTGCACACACACACAGGCAAAGGGACTCCTGCCAGAGATGCATGACACAAAAAGGAGTGGGAGTGAATAGACACAGACTCCAGCTGTCGCCACCTCTTTGGCAGAGGTCAAAATCATTAAAATTTGGAAGTTTGGGATAGTTCACTGTTTGAACTTTATGGATAATTTGAGCATTAATACTACTGTATTAAACATTATCAAGGTTGTAACTGTCGATAGAGTTTTAATCAAACGGGCTGGATATGAATTCTGCTAAAGTTAATGAGTTCTTTTCTACAGATTAAACTTCAATAAGCGTTGGCTGCAAATGCTGCTTTAATTTTATGGTAACTTATTTAAAAAATCAGAATGCTCTTATACCTGCTCCCTTTGAATAAATGTTTGAGCCTTTCTGGGTCAGCAAGAACCTTGCCCACATATTTCATCATCATTTCATGCTGAATATTTCCCTGAAGTCACTACACTGGGAGCACCTCAAAGTATTTCCTCATTTGCAGTTCTCAAATGAAATCCACGACTCTGTGTTTCTGTCTGTGCCTGTTCAGCTGGCACTAACGATGAAGGGAGCCCTGGGAAGAGGCAAACACACTCTAGAATTACACATCACTGTTGGAGAAATAGTGTCTTAAAAGGGAGTGTTTTCCTCAAGCTTCACAGTTGGCAAGCTGGGACATAAAGACACAGGTTTTACCTGAAATCACCAATTTACAGATACACTTACCCAGGTGGAGAATCTGAGAGTCCTGTATCCTGATTCTGCAACAGCCCTCCTAGGCAACTGTATTCCAAACCTGTTTTACCATTTTAATGCTCTAATTCCACTTGCAAGATGTTTGAGAAACTTGGGTCTTAAATCCTACATACCCTAAGAACTATGCCAATTCTTATTGGATTGAATGATTTCAATAAAAACCAATCTCAGGATTTGGCCGAAGGCTGTGATTTTTATTTTGAGTGGTTTCTGCATTTGGCATTATGACTATGTGGAGCTGCATATGATATTAGCAGTTAAAGTTTTGAAAAAGGCAGACACGATGCTGGGAAAGTTTTGCAGAGCTTGGGATGCAGAAGTTTTCCCTTTGCAGAACAGGTGAATGTTCCAAGGCAAGTAGATCACAGAGTTTGACACTTATTTCCTACTGTACCCTCTCCCTGGAAAGATCCAGGCAAAATACTGAAGTTCATTTTTATATTATCTGCCAAATCTTGTCACCTAGAAATTAAACTTATTTGAATATCTCTTTCTGCATCTTCATCTTTCCTGGATGTTTTGATGGAGTGATGTCTTGTTTATCTGAAGTGTTGGCCTTCCACTGATCTATGTTTTTCTGCATGATGAGTGCAACCCTATTTGGCTCATGTAATTATTCAACACATCTTTGATATATTTTTCTCTGGGATTGCCATGCATTTACTTCTCCTCTGCCCCCTTGTTCTTCACAAATGCATCTCATTTCCAAGAGAGTGCTACAGATTTCTATAAAACTCATTATCTTATATACGTGTTTTTGAAATTAATCTGATCCTCTAGTTTGTGCTTTCAAGTAGATACTTATCTTTTGCCAAATAAGAATGATTTACAGGGTTTTAGATGACCCTTTGAAAGGTTAACTTAATGTATTGAAATTTCCATGGAGTGTAAAAAATCTGTCCTTAATTTTATGGCTTATTTGTCTTACAGCAGTTTTATTAATAGCCTGATCCCTTTTTCTTGTAATCTATTTTTGCTTCTCTTTTTGCGTACTTCCATATTTTGGGGGAACCAAATAATGAAAATAGAGTTATTTTAATATTCTTCAGTGAGGCTTTTAAATTTTCTCATGACTGCTATAGCTGAGTGCCTGTTTGAAACAAAGAACTGGTGACAAGTCAGGCTGAGAGGGTAGTGGCAAACCCCAAATTTCAGATAAGTTTATTTTTAATTTAAAGAATCACTTTGCTTCAGTGGACACATTGATTTGCTACCTTAATGTACAACAAATTTATGAGCAAACTTAATTATCTAGTGGCAGAAAGTCTTTGTTATCTAGAAAATGCAGTACTTCATAACAAACCTTTAAGGAAGGACACAAAAATCTCTGACATTATGGGTCTTCAAAGTGTGGCTGGGAAAAATTTTATTATCCACTTCAATATATTAATCATTGTTTAGATATTTATTCTCGAGAATATCTTGCCTATTTGGAGCTATTGATAAACACTGTGTTTATATTTACTTTTCTGTGATGAAGAATGTTCTTGTTGTAGTTCCTTTACCAATGATTGCACAGGGTCCTTCTGTGCTGTCTCAATGTTCTTTTTGACTCCCTGAATCAGCTGCTTTAAATGGTTTTCTAGTTCCACTTACCCTCCATATCCTTATGATAATTCAAAACTAACTTTCATTTATTGACTTGTTCCTAATATATGTGACCCACAAGAAAGCCTAAATATATCTGGGTTATGACACTCTGCTTTCAAAGATGTGTAAAATAAAGCATTTGTCCATACTGCTGAAGAATTTTTTTAATTAAAGGAGGAAAGAAAGAAAGAAAGAAAGAAAGAAAGAAAAAAAAAATGTCTCTAAAGAATAGATAAATTCTCAGAGAAATTAGAAACCATCTGCGTTCCTTGGCAGGTGTTTGTGTTGTGCACATGAGGAAGAAATATTTATTTAAAGTTCTGTGAGGTAAACAGCCTGTTTAAGCCTGTAAAAAACAGGAGCAGAAAATAAACAATTACAAGGAAAGACTCTCTAAACTGTGGCTTCATGGTAATAACTGAAATATGTAGAAGTTGTGCTGACAGTTCAGTCAAAACACCCAGGTCCCAGGTCATGCTGGGGAATGAAATGCTCAATTCTTTCCCTGCTCAGGAGGTCGGGCTGCTGAAACTGCTTTGATGTTTTCTTGTGATCTTCTATTGAAAGGTTGAGAATCAAAACTTCAGATAAGGTAAGGAGTAAAAAGAGAAAAGAAAAAAACCCAGATTCAGAGGCTTAAAGTTTGTTTTTTCCCCCCAGGTTTTGCTTTACAAAAATGTTGAAAAAACCCCCAATCTTTTGCAGTCAAAGAATTGCTGAAATCAGCCTAGCTGCCCCCAAATGAAAATGCAGAATTAAAAGAAAATTTTGAGCTGCTGACTTTCTGTGTGTGGCCCTGATCTATAGACAGATGTCAGGAGTTGCTATATTTAGAAAATGGCTTCAGTGATCTTCTGTTACCCACAATTCTGAACAGCAAGTCTTTTGTTCATTCTGGAGATGCTGCAGTTTTTTGTCTGATCTACTCTGATTGTCCAATTAAAAGGTGATTTCTTGCAGTTCAATGTCCCTGTTGGTATAATTTTTTCATAAAAATTTGTCATTCAAAATGGCAACCTGTTGATTTGAATTTTATAGCACTGGTAGTGCCATGATTTTCTCAAAGAAATATCTCTCACTCATTCCTCTGTCAGAACTCACATTACTACTGAATTCTTTCCAAAGCACTAGGATATAATGTATTGCCTTTACTGCAGTATACCCAATATAATAAATCAGGAGCAACAGTTAATGAAAATGTACTTTAAGGCACACAAGTACATGAAAAAGCAAATAATATGAGTATTTTTAGGTATCTAAAGAAATTATTGTAATTTCACTTTCTCTATGCTATCTCTTCTTCCTAGCCAGGCTAATGATCTGTCTTATCACTAAAGTGCCTCCACTAAATCTTTTGAAATGTCAAAAAAGAACCAATATTTACATCAGAATAATAACTACAATTACTTACTTTTCAATTCATTTGCAGTCAATTATTCTGTAGTACTAAGAGAAATAGATCCTTACTGTAATACTAGAATGAGTTTAATTAATCATTTTTCACATAGAGCAGACTGATAAATGAAATTCAGCCCGTAATTTAAGAGCTCAGGGAACTAGTGTGTTATTAAAGGTGCTTTGAGTGATAGTTTAATTTATTACAAAGAGCAGTAGTCTGTCTTGACTTGGCGTTCGTTCCAGTTTTGCAATTAATTATTTCAACTGGGGAGAAGATCATCATTCTACAAAGACTTTCCAAAAATTTTTTTATAGACTTGTTGGCATCACCTATCAATTCCTACATACTTTCTAACCCTTTATTTTGTAAAATGACTGATAAAGAATGCAAGGTGTAGTACTAGAAGTGGTGCCAAAAAGTTTATAGGAGTCAGAGAATATGATATATTTGTCTAGGAGAATTTTCCTCTAGTTTGTACCATATTTTCATCAGGAAGGAGAAAGGGTAATTGGATTTAAATGTCAAGATTTTCCCTGTGAAGGTTTGAAGTCACATCTATTTTCTGAGCTACAATTTTTTTGTTGAGAATATGAAGACTGGGCCCACTTGTCACTGAAGATGACAGCAAAGAATTCTCCAGGAGCGAATTAAATGCTGAACCATAACCTGAATCCTTGACAAAAGCAACAGAACACCACTGCAACAGACAAAAGAGAAATTATTGCACTGGATTTGGTGGATCATAGGTGAAATAGTAATTTTACTGAGAAGCAACCCAGATAAAGCTAAGAAATATTAATCCAAAACCAGATTTCTGATTGAGGAAAGTACTGATTCTCTTGTTCAAGGTGAGAAAACAAAGCCATCTAGAGAAGGAAAAGAATGGCAAGGTTTTTCCTATCCCCTGGATTCTTCTAGACATTTAGGAGAAAATAGAAAGAAAGATCCCTAAGACTTCAGTTGTTTCCCCAGACTGGCCCTGCTGAGTATGTTTAAAATAGCAATAAAATGGAGCTTTAATAAATGACATAGAAATAAGCAGATAGCTCCTAGTCCAAGTGGTGGGACAGAGAAATATTCTTGCTGTGGTGTTCAGTTAAGAAGGAACATTAGGAGTTAAGCTTTTGAGGAACAAGCAGGCAGTTTAAATTGAGCTAGAACGATTAAATGCTCATCCACTCATTAACAGGGAGGAAATCCTGCAGATCCCTCTTCTCCTGTGTCCCTTAACTTCACGGCTGAGCAGGACAGAAAGAGGGACGTTGTCTGTCCCTGAGGGGAGCTCCTGCCTGTCCCAAAGGCAATGCAGGGAAATTCAGGGTCAGGAAAGCAGACGCACATTTAAAAGTAGTTAGGGGTATATGTCGGGACTTGGGTGTTACTCCTTTTGTTCCTGTGTATTCTCCTATAGAATTTCCCCCCATTTGTTGCGGGGGAACCTGATGGCTGATACTTATGAGTATTTTAGGAAACAAAGAGTTTGGCCGGGCCCAGGGGGAAGGGGGGCAGTGGAGAGGGAGGTGGGTTCGAGCTCCAGCGGGAAAAACTCACTTGAGGAGTTGCGGTGGCGGGAGGAGGCTCTTTTCCTGACCCGGACGGAGCTTCCCCGGCGGCTGCTGTTTTCTCTCCATCTCCCGTGGCTCACAACCCCCTGCCCTGCTGGGACATCGTGCTGAGACTGCTGCAGAGCTGCTGACCCACCTCGTCCATTCTCTGCCCCAGGATTTCTGCATTCCAGCTCGGAGTTTCTTTCTTTCTCCTCAGAGTCCTGCCGGGGCANGGGGTTTCCAAGGGAGGCTCCTGCCTTCCCTAGCAGATACCTGTCTTTTCAACCTAAGACAGTATATTAGTAAGATGGTCTGAGGGCCTGAGGCTTTGCATGTCCTGAACACATTCCCTCCCCTCTCCTGGAGATGTGAAGAGAGTTTGGAGAGCCTGGAGCCCTTCCACAGTCACTGTTCCAGAGAGCCAGAACTGGGGGAGGCTGTGCTCTACCCACTGCAGATTTTTCCCAGTACATGAGGATTGCAAAAAAAGGCCTGCAGAGCCCAGGGAGCCTGTCC
This sequence comes from Phainopepla nitens, assembly GCA_013400175.1. Taxonomy (NCBI): domain Eukaryota; kingdom Metazoa; phylum Chordata; class Aves; order Passeriformes; family Bombycillidae; genus Phainopepla; species Phainopepla nitens. Next base: position 292,899 of record VXBQ01016386.1, read on the forward strand.
ATGAGGGCACCCCTCTGAGAGTGTCTTTATTTCACCACACCTCACAAAGGATCACATGGCAGGCATTGAGGCAAGGTGAAATCTAGTGTGTATAGCTTAAAATGTTTAGGAGCAGCAGCTCTTGGGAGGAGGAGGTTATACCTGCGCTCTGCCTGAAGAATGTCTTACCTAACCATGCCTCTAAAGAATGACAGGGTTTGCATAACCTCTGTTAGCTGCCTGTTATAATTGCCTTTTGATATATAGAATTTATCCCAATCTAAGTCCTTTTCACTGAAAATTAGGCCAATTTTTTCTTGCTGTCTCCCCAGCAGCCACAGAAAACCATTCATCAAGCTCCCTCTTGGTAAGTGTGTTACATTAAGACAATTCATTTTCTGTCTTCTCCTGTTATCTTTTCTACATTAAAAGGAAAATGCTGAATCTCTGAATTTTCTTCCATTTTTCCCAAAGCTTTAAATGTTCTTGGTAACTTCCTTGAAACTCCCTGTTCTGATCTGCTGCTCTAATGGGCTGTGCCTAGAAGCCAAAAAGATGAATTTCTCTTCTCTCTCCATATCTTCAGGGTGCCTGGTCAGTGATTTAACAAGAATTTTACGAGTGTCTCTTATGTTTGGAGAGATCCATAAGCACATGGTCCCCTTCTGGCCACAGCACTGGAGAACTGTAGGGGAACAGAGGATGCTCCAGCACAAAAAAATTTACGTTTTTACTCAGGATCAGTTAGAGAATGTTTTTTTTTTCTATCAGAGATTTTTTGCTCCTGACATTCAGGAGCCAGTGGGAGGCTCAGTGTCCTGTGTTCTGTGGAGAGGATCTCCATGATCAATAAGTTATGAAGCAATACTTAAATGATGAAACTTCCAGCCATGATAGCAGCTCTTGCAGTTACTGTTCTGCTGAGTAGTTTTATGTCAACAACTGCTAAAATAAGTATTTTAAAGAGTGTTTTATTTTTCACAATTGTTGTGACCCCCATTTTCACTGACACTATTTTATTAATATTGGGGTTGAATAAATGCAATCAATTTTTTGCATTTAGGATATTAATCACCTTCAGAGATGATGGCTTGCTGTAGTTCTCAATTGACTGAACTATTCTTTGTGCTCTGACACAATTTGTAAATTATGAGGTAGAGATTTACTTGAAGAGAAATAACTTTATATAATGGGGCAGACTTTGTTATTTATGTAAAATCCCACCAAAAATATGGAAATTCACTATGAAAGTGGAGTCATTAGAGATTGCTGCTTTCTAGACCAGTGCTGGTGAAAACCAAAGTCCTTTCCAAACTAAAGGCAAAATTTGGCTTCATGCTTATACTTGTGCATAGCTGTAGTGATCCTTGAAGAGTAATTATCAGAAATTTTAACTGTCCATGAGACTGTGTTTCTGAAAGTTGCTTCATAAATGACAAAAAACCCCCAAAAACCAAAAAGCAAACCAAACAAAAACAAACAAACAAAAATACCCCTTTGAGTTGAAGCCTTAAAAGTTAAAGGAAATGGTTTTTTTCTGGCTTTGTCCCAGTTCTATCAAATATTTAAAATAAAAATCTCTAGCTTGCAGAGGATATCCAGCTTTTAATGTTTGAAGAAATTAATTTAAACACAAACTTAATTGCTGAAGAAAACTGTTATCAATTATGTAAAGGAGATGTAAACTAAATATGATTTTTTTATGCAGAAAGGAAATTTTGCTGGTATTTTGTAATAATTGAATCAGTAAGAGCTGCTTTGAAGTAGCACAGAACTCAGTGGGGACAAAGTTGAACCTGGATCCAGGCACAGATCTGAGCTGGCCAAGGTGCTAAGGAAGCTTCTCACTCTGCTCTCAGCAGGAAAGGTTCCTGTCCCTCTGAGCATGCCCTGAATTACACCCCACTTTTTGCTTTGCTGATTTTTCTCTTTGCTAAAGCTCTTTGTACACCTTAGAACAACAAACAGCAAAGAAAATGTCCCGTATTCAGGGACTGAATTAGAGTTAAATCCCTGTGAGTGTCAAGGCCCTACTGTTGAACATTTAGGCTGGATGTACAGCTGCCATTGGGGTTTTTTCACCTCTTTGTTCCTGGAAAATGCAGGAAATTCCAAATTGGGTTTCTGCTGGTCCTTTATCCTTAAAACAAGACTTGATTTTTGCAGTCCTGAGGAGCTCCCTGCCCAGTCTCTACCTGCAGTGTCTGTGCAGTTTCTGAGGGCCATGCTTGTCTGGGGCTCTGCAGGCTGAGCTCTGAGTGGAGCCCAGGAAAAGAGCGAGTATATCTCTAAATGAAAATAACTCTGCATTTAAATTTCAGTTCCCTGGATTTAATTTTGAGTTTTAGCATTGCTGAGTAGTCACATTGAACTTGTGACTCAATGCTCCTGTCCATTGCCTTCCAACCCCTCTGTTTTATTTCCAATACCATCAGCACAGTTTCTCTCATTCACTTTATTATCTTGGCCCTGTTTTTAACATGTGTCAGCCAAGGCAGTGTGTTTCTGTTACTGGTTTCTTCTTCTGTAAGTTGCAAGATGGATAACTTCCCCTTTGCTGATCATTTATCCAGTTTGTGATAGACAATGTCCCTGGTAATACCTTGAGCAGAAGAAGAATCTGGTTTGCAGTATATGCAGTATGCAGCAAACCACAGCTTTTTTATTTATTGAGTTATTTTTATTCTCTGGATCTGTGATCATAAACTGCAATGCAGTTTGGGTTTTTTTAATCTCTAAATTAAAGCAATTGTGTGGTTGGATTTATGGAGAGATTTAGTTAGATGTAAATTTTTGTTTGTTTTGTTGGTTGATTCTGAAGGAATCATAAAGAAAAAGAAAAATCATAATGAAAGAAAGATAAAGAAATAAATAAGATAAGAAATTAATACAATTATTTTCTGCATGTGAGAACTGTTAAGATGCCTAGTCTCTTATGGAGAAGCAGGATTCACAAGTCTGTGGGTGAGTGAGTGCACAAGTCTGTGCAGAGATGTAAGATAATAAAGGTTGAGACTGAATATGGTGCTGAACAATTTTTGGAAATATTATGATGTACCTCCAGCTTCCTTTAGCAACAGTAAATTTACAACCGTGAAACAAAGGTATATTGAGATTATATAATACCAAGATTTTATGATCAGTGTTTGTATATACCCATTACATACTGTGTTTTCAGCTAAGTTTGCTGATACCAACTAGATATAAAATAGAAGAAAGATTTGGGTAAAGAAGGATATTTTTTATAAAGTTCTGTCTAATATCAGGAGGATTTGAAAAATTCTGGCTTTGCCTCACAGTAAAACTCCCCTCCTCAGGAAATGAGCCGGCAGTTCCATGTGCCCAGTTCCTGTGTTGCCATTTTCAGCTGAGGTGCTGCCTTTGGACAAACTCTGTGTCATGGCAATGGTGAATTGAAATTTATTTACTGCAAGAGTTCTTATTGAGTATGTGGTGCACCAGAGCAGGCCAAAAGCCTGCACCAGTTGCAGTGACTGAGATGAAGGGTGGTAATTTATAAAGCTTTTGTAATCCAGTTTTACTTCAGCCGCGTGTTTTTACAGTCTTCTTCCCAGGAAATATATTTAACAGCCTCTAGAATTTATGATGCATTCCAATAGTGTATTACAAAGTTATAGAAAAGACTTATGTTTAAGCTATCCCTTTTCTCAAAGTTTGAGTTATTTCCTTCCTACGAATGACTCTCTGCCAATTTTGATTGCTGCAGTTTTATGTCTGACAGGGATGACTTGTACCCCTAAGAACTTGTGATTGGAAATGCATTGAGGTTCAAGATTCCTGTCAGTTGTTTATGCTAATATTTTAATCAGATTAATTCCCTCCCCCACTCCATTTTGCCTAATGGATGTTGACCTTTCTCTCTGCTCCCCATCTAGTAATATTATTTAGATGGGAAGTATAAATCTTCTTAGCAAATTAATTGCTTATATATGTTTGCCATATGATGTATCTCTCTTTCAGTATGAAGAAATGTTTTATGTAAACAGGAAAACAAATTCCCTAGCATATTTCTTTCCATTCTTTTAATGAACAGATTTAGTTACTTCAGTAACTATATACAGCCAGTGTGCTGTATGATTAAGGTTCGAAGAACATAATGTAGTAGATCAATTATCTGAAAATATACTTAACAAAAAAAATCTCATTGATTCTTGGAGTAAAAGGAGTCAGTTTGCCTTCTGTTCAAGTGTAGATACTCTGCTCTACATCTTCCAGTTCCATGTTCACTAGCATGTCCTTGTGCTAAGGTGTGTCTGTCTGTGGTTTGACTCTACCCTAGCCCAAACCTTCATCAATCCAAAAAGTCCTTCACAAACGGGCAAAAAACACTCCCTTGCAATGTCTTTGGGCATGGACTGTGATCTTAAGCTCACTCTCTTCCACCCTGATTATGCTACAACATTTTCTGGTAACTGTGCCATCTGAATAAAATGACATACTTGAAGTATTGAGTCTCATTTGCAGGATGAAAATAACACTAGTACCTTACAAAGATCTGATGGAGCACCAACAGTAAATATTTATCTCTTTCTAGAGAGTATTTTAAAAAAATCAGGGTAGTGTTTATGTTGCAAGCCATGTATTTATTACAGGCTAGGTTATTCACAAGATTTTGCTCTAAGGCATTTGTTAAATGTGACACAGGCTGAAGGAGAACATTCAGCGTGCACTTTACAGGTACCTGCTGGGCTGAGGGTCCTGGCAGAAAGAACCAATGAGTGAAACAGAGCTTGAGCATGAATTATGAAGGAAACTGTCAATGCTGTGTCACTGGAGAAGAGGGCAGGCTTGATATAGATGTAATATTTGCAATAAACATTTTAACAATATCAGCTATGTGCATACATGTTTTATATCTTGGATGTCTGATGGTGAGGGTATCAATGGTAGAATTAAAAGAATTGACTCTACTCTTTCCCCTGCAGATCCCCTATAGATGCTAGAAGTAGTTCTGACCAGCAATTCTGCAGTTAAATATTTTGAAATATATTTCATGCCAAAGAATGAAACAGGCCAAAGAAAATTCAAGACTCTGCATTTTGGGTTTTAAGAATCAGGTGAAGCAGCTGTGAGCAAAAGCTCCTTTAAAAAAAGATGACACAATCCTGGGAAATTATCTTTAACTGGAGCAGCGATCTGTTAATCCAAGAAAACCTGTGATCCTCTAGAGAGACTTTATGATTTTCATGGAAAGGGGAAGGAGGAAATTACAGATAATTAGCGTGTTAAAACTTATATATTTGTCATCTTGTTAAAGAAGGATGTTTTCTATTATTTCCAGCATAAGAGTTGGAATTAAACAACAGTTTTAAAAATCAGTGCATGGAGCAGTTTGGAAAGGATGTAATGTCTTTTCTATTAAGCTGAGTCTGTCATCCTGGAGAGAAGGTGGCAATGAATGGATGAACAGCCCCAGTGGAAGTCCTGGGGGTGTGAAGAAAGAAAAAAATGAGATATCTACGGGAGATACTTTTAGATGTGGTTAAATCACACCACAAGACACAGAATCACAGAATATGCTGAGTTGGGAGGGACCCATCAGAACCATGCAGTCCAACTTCTGGCCCTGCACAGACACCCCAACAATCCCATCCTGTGCCTGTGGGTGTTGCCAAACTCTTCTTGAGCTCTGGCAGCCTTGGGGCTGGGACCATTCCCTGCAGCCTGTTCAGTGCCCCAGCACCCTCTGGGGAAGAACTTTTCCCTGAGATCCAACCTAAACCTCCCCTGGCACAGCTCCAGCCCTTCCCTGAGGTCTGTCCCTGGTCAGGAGAGTGAAGAGATCAGAGCTGCTCCTTTGTGGTGATGTTGAAGAGGTCTGACCTCAGTCTGCTCTTCTCCAGGCTGAACACACCAAATGCCCTCGGCTGCTCTCACTGAGGGCTTCCCCTCCAGGCCCTTCCCCTCCCTCAGGGTCTCCTCTGGATATGATGTGTTAACTTAATGCCTTTTTTATATTGTGGTGTCCAAAACTGCCCAAAGTATTCCAGTGTTCATTAAATGAGTTACATACTGGTATTTCTGCTTGAAAGGATGGAGTTTAAGCTGTTTGACTCACATGACATAATAGACATTTATTTGTTCTTCTATTCAGCAAAAAGAATGTGCCAGGTAAAATAGAAGGAAGAACAACAAAATATTTTGACTTTACCATTAATGTCTTATAACTCCCCAAATATCTTGATTTTTTTAATGTTGTCAGGAAAAAGCCACTGATTCAAGGGACACTAAACTAATAATTGCTGGACTGTGGATGAGTGCACATCTTTGTGTGTGCAAAGGCATTTCCTGTCCTGAAAGCAGGTATTTCTGATGGAGAATCTGACTAGGTTGGCACTAACAGAGCTGTGTGAACATATTTCTTGCCAATGCAATTATGACTAGAGCCACTAGTAATGGAAATTACAAATAAGAGATTAGAGATTCCAGACTAACTTTAAATTAGAAATAAAGTTGGCCAAGTTAGTGGCAGCACTGTCAAGAGCAGCCACCTTCAAAATTACGAGCAACAAAATGGTTTTTCAGATTTTACGAAAAAATAAGGAGAAAGATTATGTTATTAATTCTATATCCTATAATTTTTGGTCAGTTAACAAGACTGCCAGTCTGTTGAATGAAACAGAAGGAGAGCTAAGCAGCTATTTGCTGAGAGTGTGATAGCTACACTTGCAGTTTCTCCTTTTTGAAGATGCAAACCAATCAATGTAAGGATTGGGGGGAACTAACTAAAGAGACTTTTGCCACAGATCCTGTTTAAAGGGATATTGTCAGCAATTACTAATGATGTTCTTTAGAGATCAATCCTGCCTTAACCTTGCCTATTCTGTGGATTAATGATGTGTGTGGGAAAAGCAGATGTGCGCCGAAGCTTGGGGGTGGTGTGAGGGCAGTGAGGTACTGCAAACACTGGAGGCTGCAAAGTCACATACAGAATTAATAGCACAACCTGGCTGGTTTTGCACTTTTGAGGTCAAACATCACTTTATGCTAAGGTTGCAAGTGTTTTGGGAGTGCTGGAGGAGCAGCAGGTGTGGTGGGACCCAGTGAGGGGGCAGGGGATGCCCTTCTGGGGCCTCTTTAACCACAGCACAGCAGGGCTGGTCTGCATCAGCTGGGATGGCTCCCAAATGGGGCTGGGCAGAAAAAGGAGTTTCCAAATGGAGCTGTAGAGAAGAGATTGTGTTCCAGATCAGGTGTTTCCTTTGAGATTAGAAACCAAGGGCCTTTTAAGAGTTTATGGATTCTGTGAGCAGGTATGCATAAGGAGTTTGAAAGGAGGCAAGATTGCAGTGTCTTTGCAGCAGGGTAAATGATACTAAATTATATTAAACTATATTAATACTATAAATACCATAAACTATATTAATACCATACTGTTGATCATCTGCAGAGGTGGAAGATATGGTTTTCCCTTGGTGACTTTTTCTGCTGCTAAGTTAGTTTTTTAAGTGTCTTGAGCTCCAGGCTGCTCTGTGTTCTCTCAGCCAGGGCAGACATTAAAGGGTCTCAGGCCTGGATACCTTGATCAAGTTTCTCTTACCTGTGCCACACTCCTCTTTGGGGGTTTACATTGCTGAATTACTAAGACATTTCCTTCTTGTTAAAACAGTGCTCTGAGTTACTCCACTTTGAGTCAGTCCTGTTCCTTTTTTTCCTCTAAATCTCACCCCCTACAAGAGGGACTTGTTTAGTTCAGGCTCACGTGTGCTGTGCCTGCTCTGTGATACTGCTTGGTGGGTGTTTATGCAAGGATTTCTTTATTTATCACTAGGGTATCAGAGCTGGAAATGTGTCATAAATTACAGCAAGATATTTTTTTTCTGTGTTGTAGAAGGTGTATGATGCTAATTTTCAGAGTTACTACATCAGGCTACTTTGTGTTAATTTGCCATTGAATTACCATGCTTTGAGCTAGGAGCTTTAGGAAGCACAGACTTCAGCATTATATAAAAAGCTATTCAGTCTACATCAGCTCCCCATGGTGCACAATGTTCATTTATTTTTAAGCTACAATTTCTCCTGTATTTGCAATAGAGAACAATGCTGTGAATGCACAAAGGACTGTCGTGAGAGGGTAGGGATCAAAGTGGTGGCCTATCACACCTTCAGAAAAAGGTAAAGGCTTGCCTTGAAAGGTGCCAAAACTAAAAGGATAGAATTGGGCATTGTAGTGTGAAAAGCTCCTGCATCTGTAATTCTTTCCTTTGCCTTTCAGGAGAGCCTTAAGGGGTTGAAAATTCTCATAAATTAATTTTATTCTGTCATCTCAGGGTACCTGTGGTACTCCAGAAAGACTCGAAAAAAGAGTAGCATTGTGTTTGCTTTGCATTTAGTTGAAAAACTATCACAGGAAGAAGGTGGTCACATGCTTTACAACGACCATATTACAAGATGTTCTGGAGTTAATTTCCCATTATATGAATATTTTTCTCTTCTATCATCCACTCAGAAGCTAATAAAAGTCCTAATGAAATGACAATTAATACAGCATGTTTGGATTTATATTGGCAAAATTGTCACTGAAGTTGTGGAAAACACTAATTAGACTCCTGTGGTGGCAGCTTGTACCAGTCTCTGCTGTTTTACTGGAGTGTCCCTGGAAGTGCTGCTGACAGAGCTCTGCATCTATTCATTGTGAAGGACCACGGCTATTTCTGTGCCCTCTGCCAAGGATAATATGGACTCTGAACCCCTGTCTCTGTTTGCTGCAAGGAAAGGGCTGTAAAAACTCATCCATTTGCTCCTTTAAAACTTGTTTAGGAAAAAAAAGATGGTGCAAAGAACAGCCCAGAGTTTTGAGAATGATAGCTTAGGCAACCTTGCTGGTCTTTTTTTTTTTTTTTTGTGAATTTCAAGAGTTCTTTGATGTTGGGAAATTTCATTAATTAGACATTCCTGGTCACCCAAATGAGCAAAAAAACCCCTGTCTTGCAGATATCAGTCCAGGCTGATGCTGCCTGGGCAGGCTTCTCTTGCTCAGGTGCAGTCTGCTAGCAAGTCTGAAAACCTCCAGATGTGTTCAGTGGCAATAAAACTTCTCAAAAATTGAATGATTAACAGGAATTTCTATGGATTGTTAATGTGAATCTTCAGAGAAAAAAGGAAAGAAAAGAAAAGAAAAGAAAAGAAAAGAAAAGAAAAGAAAAGAAAAGAAAAGAAAAGAAAAGAAAAGAAAAGAAAAGAAAAGAAAAGAAAAGAAAAGGTTATAGGTGAAAACAAATAATTCTCTTCCAGCGTCATATCCACCATGACAGCTGCAATATTTATGTAGGTGTGGACATGTGTAAATTTCTTTGAGTGTTAAAACCCTTGCAGCTCAAACTGCATCTTTGGTACCAGTGAGACGACTTCCAGAGCCTGCAGATCCCTGCAGCTGCTCAAAGGTCGATGAATATACAGGGTGAAAGGTTAAAATAAAAGTTAAAATAAACCGAAACATATTAGTGAATTTGATTTTTATTTCCTGGCTGCTGATGAATTTGACAGTGTCTGTTGCATATATTTTATTAATGTGTTCAAACAGACACACTGAAAAATAGATGTGATGAAATGAGATACACCTCAGATGCCTTTCTGAAATCTCAGATCTGCAGGACAGACTACAATAATGCAGTTATTGTCTTCTGGGCTCAGTCTGGCTTCTTCCTGAGTAATGAGGACACAGGGCCCTCAGTTCAGAGCAATATTCTGCTTTGCTGAACACCTGACTGGATTTCATGGAAGTGCCCGTAGTGTGGAAGGTGCTGCACCAGGAGCATTGCCTTCTATGCTGTGACTGGCAGGATGCAAAAAACCCCTGAAATTAGGAGCTCTTGTTTAGCAAGAATATCTCTGGGAAACTTCTGTTTGCACCCAGCTTTGCTTGCTTTTGTCATAAGGAAGTCTTTGAAGGTGATTGTGGCTCAGCTGCTGCCCAGAGACAGCTCTCAAGATGTTTGCTTTGGTAAAAGCAAACAGAAGAAATGAACCCTTTCTAAAGAAATATAAGAGGGGGAATATAGTTTTATCTTGGATTTTGGAGCTCTATATCCTATCCAAAGTTATGAAATATTTTTCTAGACACTGTGCACCCACCACTGCTGCCAACTTTGGATGGTGGGTTTTTTCAGCTCCACAAGGGCTCTAACAATGTTATGAACACCCATGGCACAAGAAAACCTTCAAAGGGTATTTGCACCCTATTAGCCACCAGAAGCTCCACACCCCACCTTAGTTTTGCTGCCTGGGGAATTACTTGTTATTTAATTTCCTTTGTTTTTTGGTTTTCCTTTGTTGATTGGTTTTTTAATTTTAAAAGATAGAGACTATTTTGAATGCAAACGTCTAAAAACTTAGGATAACGGTCATTGTCTCCAATTTTTTGTATTTTGTAGCATGAAGCTTGAAATAGGTAACACTGCACTTTGTTACCTCCAGAAATGCCATTTTATATTGAGGAATTTTCAGGCGATCTCATCTCTTTGCTGCAGGCTCGGTGTGTGATATTTCCTAACATTATTTTAAGATTAAATATAATTGATAAGGGATTTCCTGTACAGGCTAGGAAAGGGAGCTTGTCAGAGATATGTGGGAAAGGAACCCCGCAGGATTAGGGCAAGCCAAGCTTTGGGTTAGAACCAGTGTGTGTGCAGTTCTGGTTTTATCACTCTTGTGCCTTTAATGGGCTCATCCCTGCTCGCCTTTCTTTCTTCAAGCAGGTTGTGGCCAACACAAGACACTTCTCATTTGGCAGCTGCTGTGCCTATTGTGCAGATTTATCTCTGCAGCCATGGCTGTGAACGTTTTTATTGGCTGCTGTCAGAAAGACTCACACAGTATCCATCCTTGGATAGCCTCGGTAAGTGGGAACATTTCCCTAGCATAATAGTAATAAACCACTCTTTGAGGATTTATGATGAACGTAAGTTTTGTGTCAGTTTTCCAGCAGAGCATGGAGCAATCGAGGTAGGAGAAAATACCATCACGTGAGCCACAGTATCTGAAGGCATCCACAGGCAGGCACACAGCAGTCTGTCCCTCCAGTGTAACAGGGCACAATCACATTGTTGACTTACTTCAGACATAAATTGTGACCCATGTTTTAAAGCAAGTTTCGTTACAAAGTGAAAAAAATTCTGTGCCAATGACAGCTGCTGAATATTGCAGTGGCAATTTTGGCACAGTGTCAGCCTTGGGCCTGCCTGGCTCAAAGATCCTGCCTGGCCCATCCATTCCTCTGGAATTGTGTTTGGTGCAGCAGCAGGGACTGTGCTGGGTAAGTCGTTATGCAGCAATTCAGGTCCAGCACAAGAACCTCTCGTGCCCTTCTCAACACCTGGGTAACTCTCAGCACAGCATGGCTTTGGTAATTGATACCATGTTAAATGATCCAATGGGAATTGAATGCAGATAAGCAAAATGAGGACAGACTGGCAGGTTTCAGGAGTCATAACTTCCAGATCTATTTCTACTTCTTCCAGGTATTTCCTGTGCAATGCAGTCAACAGTGTGCAGTTTAATTAAGCTTCCTGAGAAGACAATATGCAATAGAGCAGAACTGTTCCTCTAGTTCCAAAGCCCCCTGCCACAGGCCTGGGACCCTTCCAGAGATGCTGCAGCCACAAGTTCTCTGGCAACCTGTGCTGGGCCTCACCACTCACAGAGTAAAGAATTTCTTTCATACCTCTACTATAAATCTCCCCTCTTTTAGTTTAAAAACTTTCCCCTTGGTCCTATCCCTATGTGCCCATTTAAAAAGTCCCTCTCCCTCTTTTTGGAAGCCCTCTTTAAGCACTGAACAGTGGCAATGAGGTTGTCCTGGATCCTTCTTTTCTCCAGGTTGGACCACTCCATCTCTCCCAACCAGGCTCCACAGGAAAGATGCTCCAGCACCCTGGGATCCTGGTGGCCTCCTCTGGACCTGGTCCAACAGGTCCATGTCTGTGTTGTGCTGGAGGCCCCAGACCTGGACCCATCTCTGCAGATGGGGCCTTGTGAGGGCAGAGTAGAGTGGGAGAATCATGTCAGTTAATTTAGATGTTCACAATATGTAACTGAAGAAAACCAAAGTTTTTCCCTCCCTAAAGTTCACATGCAGTAGAAAGACTTTGTTCAGCTGATGTTTAAAGAGCCAGTGACAGGCTAAGTTCTGTCAGACTTCGTTTGGGAAGTGCCCATGGTTGTGGGTAGAGAGCAGAGTACTCAGAAGATTTGTTGTGGGGTTATTAGGAGGGACTTACTTTCAGTGTCAGCTCTTGAGTGTAAAGCCAAATTACAGACTAAAAGCATTCAAAGCAGCTCGTGCTTAATTCCACCTGCCAGTAACAGCTTCTTCATTACAAGGAAAAGAAGGGAAGGAAATACAGAGAAAGCCTCATATAATATCCCTATGAGTTTTCAAGCTTGTTTTCTGTCATATATAATTGCAGTTATCAGTTTCCTTTTATAATCCTGTAAGTCACTTAGTGAATGTAATTCCTGGGTTTTTTAGAAGCTGTAGGAATTCTGATGGAAGACTTACCTTTATATGTTCTGGCCCAATTTTATAAAAACATTTTATTCTTTGAAGGGATTGTGCACTTGTGTTTTACAGTAGATGCACATGATTAAACAGACATGCTGTGGTAAGAAGAGCTTTGTGCAAGAGGGATGGCAATCGCAGGAAACACCCTGGAAACAGAGGGGAAGACGTGCTGCAGGAGGCACTTATCTAGCATTTATTTAGTTGTCTTTCTTGGCAATATCTGAATTTATCTGAAATTCTCTCCTCCTGCCAATTACATTTCATGTCCAGTACTTGTGACTGACAAAAGCTGGTAAGAATTGCAATTTGTATTATTTCTCTGTCACTTTTGATGCTAAGAAATTCAAAACTTTGAATGAGTTCTGACTGTACGTTGTCTTCCTTGGAAGTTCATGGAAAATATTCACATTTTTTAACACACAGACTGAACTCTGATGTGCTCCTGGCAATGTTCAGGATATTCCTGGCCTCTGAGATGAATATGAGCAGTTTTGCTTCAGTTTTCTGGGGACCAGCAGGACAGGGGGCCAGCTTTTGTCTAGGTTGTCACACCATGCTGTCCCTGGCACAGTGGTCATTACAGAATCATAAAATCATTAAGGTTCATAGCAAGGATTACTCTCTCTCCTGTTTACGTTTGTTTTTTCTTCCAGCAACTTGGAACTGAAACTTAGCAATTTAATTGTTTCTCCATTTCACAAAGAATTGTTTCTAATATTTATTTTTAGCAAGAACATTTAAATAGTCAAAAGTCATACCTGAAACAGAAGTCTCAGAAGCTTTGAGTAGTACAGATTTCTTAATTCAGACAGTTTTCACTTTCTGTCTCAAAGAAAGGAGCTACTTGAGGTGACTGCTAATCCTGGGACTTGGAAGAAAACTTGAAAGCGCAGCCTCTTGGGCAAACTGGACAGAACAAATCTGATTTACAGACTGGTGCTGGATTTGTGAAAGCACCTAAGCAATTTAAGACCACAAGTACCATTTACTTGAAAGTCAGTGAGATGTTTTTGAGAATCCAGTCAGTTATTTTGCAACATGTAAATTCTCCTACAGCAAAGGCAAGGAAAAACTGCAGTTACTGACTGCCCTCACCAAATTGCTTCCTCACCTTCAGATAGATCTCCTTACACAGAATCATTGGAGGTCATGCCCTTAGCAGTACTGTGGGGAACCAAGGAAAGGTCTGTTCCAGCAGGTTTAAGATCTTAAAAGAAAATATCTAGAACACAAAAGTTTCAGCATGGGCATGGAGATATCGAGGAAAATCTGTATTGGTTATTTATAGACTGGAGTTGCACTGCTTCTTTGCCTTGGGATATTTCAGTGCTGTACTGCTCTCAAAGACATAAGATGCCAACAGAATTACTTATGAGTTGTGGTGAGTTTTATTGTTGTTTTTTTGTGAGGGCTTGTTTTGTCTCTCTTTAGGCAGCCAATTTAGGTATTTTCAGTAGGCTTTCCATATATGCAAGGAAGAAGGAAGGGAAATATTACAAGGTGTGAACCTTCCTTTGGATTCACAGCATAAACAAAACAGCAACAACAACAGAGTCATGGACCATCTTTTAATAATGGAATTACCTTTTTTTTCCTAAGTAGAGACTTAGAGTCAGCACTAACAAAAACATATTCCTAGGTAACAAGAGTGCTGGAAGGCAAGCTACCCTTTGAATCTCTTGCAGCAAACCCAAGGTATATAATCACATGATGCTGATGCAGTTTGTACACATTTTAATGTAATACCAAGTCAAGAAAGAGAAGATTCACTGTTCCAGGATACTTAGGGTTTTGTTGTATTCAATTCTCTTTGGAAATGCAGCTGTAATAGGTGGTGTCTCCCTGGGCTGCCTTTCCTTCCCTGCTATCATGCTTGAAAAATGCAGGAAGTGGCACAGCAAGACCATTGCATCTGTGTTGTTGTGCTTTGACAGCTTCTCCATTTCTGCCCACAAATTCTTATATATGCACTGTAAACACAGATATTTAAGCTTGTATTTTTCTCTTATTTCATAATAATATTTATTACATAAAAGGAAAATTAATATATCAGGTCTCTGAAGCATGCTTCCAGACTGCCCAATGGAATTTCAACTGAAGCAATAGAAAAGTCGAAGAGGAGAGCATTTCCCCCAAACCTATTACACCCTTTCCAGAAGGGCCTAAAATTAAGGTTGGAAATGTGCCTCTTCTTTCTTCCTTTCCTAGTAAGAAACCTGATTTTGTTCCCAGTCTAACAAACCCACCTAATCTTTGTAAGTCTACCAGCTCTCATTTTTCTTTTTCTAGTCCTATGGTATTTTTGCTCTCTGCTGAAATGATTGTCCAGAGGAGGTAATGAGTTCTGTGGGAGCAGGAGGCTGGTCAGACATTCAGTAATGACAGCTCTGGTGGCAGCTGCAGAGGCACACAGGGGGCTGGGGAAATGGGTGTTCTCAGCTCTGAGGGCTCTCCTCAGCACAGCACAGATCAGTAAATGCATTTGCTGATGCTGGGAATGTGAACAGCCCTGTGGGTGTGGGTGCTTTATTTTGTGGCTCCCTAACAGCAAATGTGGCCAGAGCCTGTATGTCTGTGTGTCACTATGCCCTCAATATATGTATGCACATGTCCTCTAGCAATAACAGTCAGTGCTGCTGCTTCCATGGGGAGACTTTTAAACTGTGGTCAGGGACACTGTGTTTTGGCTCCCATGAATTTGTCCACTTGGGGAAAAGAGTTTGAGGCTGAAGACATTTGTGGCTGATTTTGAATCTGTGCTTTTTTGTGCCTAAGTACATGGGAGAGTTTTTTCGGGAACAGTTCATCCTTTTGAAAACATTCCATTCTCTCCTGCCAAGGGCATTGCTGGCTGCAGTTGCCTGGCACCCTGGGACACATTTCCAAACCAGTGAAGTCCTTGGAAGGTACTTCAGCATCTGTCCTTGTCTCCAACACAGACATATAGCTAACACCTGTTACTATTCTCAGTGCAAGAAGGGAAGCAGATGGACTCTTTGGGGCAGCTCCTCAGCAATGTGCAGAGTGTTAAGGCCCTTACACTGCAGTGACAGCAAACAGGTCACTTGGGTGTTTCCTGAGCACGCTGCATTTGTTTAGAGTTTTTAATCGCAAAATGGTTAGTTTCTAGAAAGTATCCCTGGCAAAGAACGAGCCTTTGTATCCCCAGGGGCTTGCTCTTTGTAGGAGGTTATTCCCCCTCCCTCTAGACCCCAGCTCAAGGTCGGGTTTTACTCTGGGTGCCCAGGGCTGGACCTGTCAGAAAGGCACTGCCAGTGCCAGTGCTGCTGAGCTGGGCTCAGCCTGCAGAGCCAGGGGGGCTGGGGGAATCTGGCAGGTGGTGCAGGACAGCCTCAGGAGGGGCTGCTGTGCCCCTGTTCTGCATCTGCCACACCTGCAGCACAGCTGCTGCTGCAGTGGTGTGCTGGGGAGATCTTAAGGCTGCTTATGACCCAGCTGGGGTCATCCCCAGCCTTGGAGGTTCAAAGTCTTTGCTATTCACCACAAGTCCAGGCCAGCCTCCTAGAGCCATAAATGAGCCTTAATTAGATGGCATAGAATTAGTACGTCAGAATTCTCTTAATTGGAACACCACAGTGGATCCCATTATCTCCTTTAAAGGAAAAGTAATTTATTCTGTAGAGCTTTGAATGCAGCATGTTCACACGTGGTAGGAAGAATTCATGATAGATAAATGTAAAAAGGCAAAATAAAATACCAATTAAATTTATAAAATATTCACTGCATTTAATTTTTTTGTCTTGCATTTTTACTCTTTCTAGGATAGCTTATTTGGTGAAAGACAAGAGATGAGTGTTTCATGCCTAAACCACACCTGATAAAACACCACTTTGCTTCTCAATACTGACCAAATGCTGCCATTAAGCAGAATATTTGATACTGCTGTCATGCTGAAATAGCAGCTATTGTCAATTTATGTCATTAAACAGAATTGCTTTCCTGGAGGAAAAACCAATTAAGAGAACTCTGAGTAACAGTGACTTGTCTGCTGTGCTCCTGATGCTACTGATCACACACCCGATCCCTTTGATGACTGTTCCAGACCCTGAATCAGGCCAAAGGCTTCTGTGAAAATAGCTCAACTTTGCATATATGTGAACACATGTGGAGAAGGAAATAATGAATTTTTAATTTTGGGTTTATAGCTGTTTATTCACATTTTGGGTTCATATTCTGCCTATCATGCAAGCTAAAATATGAAAAAATAATATTCAAATATCTGTTGTTAACATGAGATGAAAGAAATAGATGTGCAGAAATCAGTGCCCTGATGTTTCATGAGTTAACATGGCAATGATTCATGTCTTTATGTGAATTGTGGCACAAGGATGGGATGATTATCTGTACTGTATTTCTGAGTAACACAAAGGACCAGTTGCACACAGCCTTACAACAACCTATTTGCCTTCACTGTGGAAACTGCCAGATTTTTCTACCTTCAAAAATTCTTTTAATTTAAATGTGATTTGATAGGAGAATGGAAGAGTTGATTATGAGTGAAAAATTGACCTTTCATTCTGAATTTAAAACACATTTCCGTCTTCTGCACAATTCTCATGTTTTTTATTACCAAAATCAACATTATCTCTCAACAACAGAAAGGGTGAATGAGATTTAACACCCACTCACTTGGAATAAGTGGTATTTTGATTCATTTAATTTTGAACCTCAAAAGCTGCCAGTGACTTGCCATCTGCTGAGGGTCCCTGCTGTAGTCTGCAGTGCCCTCCCAGCCACTGGTCACATAGGAGAGATCAGGTTCCCTCCTCCATATGGGAAAGCCTTTAGGTAGTTTTCACCTAGACAAAAACTGGGTAACATAAATTACCTCAGAAGGCGTAAACCAATCGCTCCCCAAAACAGATTTGTAATGCCTCTGAGTTAATTTATCAATGCTATGGTGAAAAGAGTTCAAAATTGACTGTGTATGCCCAAATGAAGATCATCTCATTATGTGAGTATTTCTGAGAGATGTGGATCCCAGCTGCCTTGTAATTTTTTCTCAAAATGTTTCTCAGTTGTCACCGTTTTAAATGAACACTAGAGGATGGAAGTTTAATATTTTCTGGTTTGTTTTGTAAACTAGGCATAGTCATTGTGACATGAGATGCAGTTTTGATAGGGCAGAAGAGACTTGAGCTGCTCCCCTTCCTCCACCCCTGGAGTGGCAGGTGCTTTATGGAATGTGTTGAAATTTGCTTTCTCATCTACATTTTTTATGCAGATAAGTACAAAATATCAGTTAGCAGTTTTATCAGCCTGGCACCTTTCATGACTATTGTGAAAGCTCTTTAGATTTCTGTAGTCCAATATCTATCTTTTAATTTGCATTCTACTTGAAATTAAAACTAACCTTTCCTAAAGAAGTCCGAATTGGTAAAATCAGTGCCAGTAATACAACAATCAGTGGAATGCTCTTAGAAATAACATATAGAAGAAAGGTAAGAATTCACTTCTCCTAAATTGGAAATATGATGCCAGAGACTGTGTTAAAATTAAAGTAAAACATAAAATGTAGCCAACAAAACGATGTAACACTGGTTAATGACTTCTGTTCCATCTATAGCTTGGCATCAAATGCTGCAGACGTACAAAAGCTGGCATAAAGCCCACAAGAGGTAGCAGAAGTCTTTCCTCTGGGTTCAGTTTGCTTTGCAGTAGAAGCTGATTCTTCTGGAGTATCAAGTATACAATCATTTATTCTTTAAAATACCCAGGAGTTTTTCATCTTGCGGTGTTACAAATCTTGGCAGGTTTAAGATTTTTCTTTGTAAATATATCTAGTGCAGATTCAAACATTTTCCAGATTAAATTTCAAAACCTGGCCTGTGTATGACCATGCAGCATCTTGGGAAAGAAGGAAAATTATTTTAGAAATAGTAGAGAAAGTATACGTGGAATGCCTTCAAAATCAGCTCAGTTTTCAGTGTAGGGGAAAAGACTCATATTGATGGCCTTTAACCCCAGTCCCCAGATCCTTTGCAGAAGTTGGGTGCCTTTAGATTTACCATACATCAGTTGGCACTGTCATCATGGAAAATGCCTTCCTGTTAGTTTTCAAATCTTACTTTTATATTTGTGTCAAGGGTCAGGAACTCAACTTGGGGTCTAATTCCTCCACTCTTCTGGGCTGTGCAGCTGTGGGGAGAGCAGAGGTTGCCACTGGGGCCTGGTGGAGCAAGGCTGGGCACTTGGGCACACTTCAGAGGGGTCTCTTGTTTAGAACATTAACAACTTTTGCACTGCTTTTCTACCGTCCAAAATCCTGCCCAAAGGCTCTCTGATTTCATCTCTATTGTGGCTCTCCAGAGCTTCCCCACAAGATGAAGTGTCTGTGGCTGCAGGATGGCTGTGTGGAGTGTCCTGGGTGAGAGCCACAGGTACTACTGGCACCCAGGTTTGGCATAATGCCCTGGGAAATATTTCACTTAGGTTAAAACTTTACCTCTAATTGAGACACTTAATTGTTAAGAAATTCTCTAGTGTAAAGAAAAACTAGTAATGTAGGGAAAAATACCTTCACTATCCAAGGGATTTGGAAAGAAACTTCTGCAGATAAAAGTTGAAGGATTTAGTAGATTTGACTTTTCACAGCTCTCTGAGTTAACCTCTTGGTGGAAGGAAGAAGTGTTTTCACTTTCCTGTGGCCCAGTTCCCCTGTACAGAATGAGGACAGACTCAGCTCCTCGGACACAAGGTTAGCCTGCCTTGTTGATTTAGGCTGTAAATTCTCAGTGCTCTGTGTCTGTGCACAAATGGACCCAGCCCACAGCCCCTGGCCTCTGATCTCTCTGCTCTCCTCTTCCTCTTGCAAGATGAAGAATGACCCAACCTGAAAGCATTTCCATTTTGGAAAACCACATATGTTTGGAGCCTAAATCACATTTGACTTGGTAAATAGATCCTTCAAACAAGGTTTTGCTCTCAAGTGCACCCAGCAGCTGTGTGCTTTGTCACTCCAGGACTATGTTTTCTTTGGGGTATTGATTCCAGCTGAGGGTTGGCTTGCAGGAAAACCAGAGCAATGCACGGCTGGCCATTCCTTGGAGTTTTCTACCTGAACTACAGTTCTCTGCATTTTCTGTGGTTGTCTCCCCCTGTCTGTGTTTCTGCAGCTCTGCTCATCCAGGTGTTTGTTCTGTGGGGCTGCAGAGCAAGGGAACAGGGGAAGCACAGGAACTTGCCCCGGGGGCATCGCTCGGCTGCCCTTGCGGTCACTCCGGGAGCTGATGCTGTTCAGTTCACCTCCCAGCACTCTCACCCACCTTGGTCCCTCCTACCTGAATACAGCACACTGCTTGCCACACTGGTAAAAAATAGCTCTCTTTCAGAATGCTGTTTGTTTGCTTAGAAAAGAAATTGTAATTTTGATAACAGGTTATAAAATCATTCCTTAAATAGAAACGTTTATTCCTACCCTATCAGTAGAAGTGTCTGGCTAAGAGATTTGGAATCTGTTGATTGATTCATATTGTGGGTAAATATTATCACTTCTGGAGCAGGAAAGACAGTAATTTCCATTTCTTTTTTCCTGCACTGTGAGCCAATTTGCTTTGAGGTTGATCTATAGGCTAAATTTTGGGGAGTCATGCTGCAGACTGTTTTGATGGAGAAGTGTGTGTTGGGAGAGTTAAAATGAATATCAAAATGTTTAAACTCCTTTTTCTCCCATACCCTCAGTGTTGCATCTGACACCCTTATATTTAATCAGTTCTCAGTGTCTCTCCTGCACAATTTTTATTGCCTATCAAGTCATCAGAAAGGGTTTCAACATTATCTTATTATGGCTCTCCTTCCCAACATCTTTATGAAACAGGTGCCCAGATCACAGAATCACAGAAAGGCCTGGGAAGGGACCTTAAGCCCATCCCATCCCAGCCCTGCCATGGCAGGGACCCCTGCCACTGTCCCAGGCTGCTCCCAGCCCCAGTGTCCAGCCTGGCCTTGGGCACTGCCAGGGATCCAGGGGCAGCCCCAGCTGCTCTGGGCACCCTGTGCCAGGGCCTGCCCACCCTGCCAGGGAACAATTCCTGCCCAATATCCCATCCAGCCCTGCCCTCTGGCACTGGGAGCCATTCCCTGGGCCCTGTCCCTCCAGCCCTTGGCAATTGTCTCTCTCCATCTTTCCTGCAGCTCCTTCAGGCCCTGCAAGGCCACTCTGAGCTCAGCCCAGAGCTTCTCCTCTCCAGGATGAACATTGCCAGCTGTGCCAGCCTTTCCTCCCAGCAGAGCTGCTCCATCCCTGGGCTCATCCTGGTGCCTCCTCTGGCTCTCTGCAGCAGGCTGACAGATGTTTATGCAGATGTTTTTGTGACAGTGCTGTAGTTTGGATACTGGGCAGTGTTGCTGTGTCGATGCTTTGCAGTGCAGTGTAGGCCTTTCACATCAAATCAAGCTATTCAGTGCTAAGAGTTAGCTTTACTTTTTAATCATCTTTGAAAAACACTGGTTTCATTTTTGAAAGTGGCCTACATGCCAGGCCTCTACTTCAGTGTCTGAATTTTCCCCCCAGGAGCAGTGGGATCCAGGACTTCATTAAATGAACCTGACAGAGATACCCCCTATTTACAGGAACCTTCACAGCCCCCTGTCTCCTGACCCCTGCTGTCTGAAATTGCTCCTTCCATAACAAGTGCTTTTCACAGACTGTTTTCATTTCAGTTTGATGTGTTTGCTGACCATGTCAATTTTAGTTTAAAATGGTCCAAATGTGCTGTTTGTAAGACAACCGCTTTGCTTTTAAGTCTGAAGTTCAAGTGACAATATCAAGGTAGTAAGGCTTAATTACTGATCCTCTTGGGGAAAAAAAAAGCATCCAAAATTAAAAATCTCATAGAATTCCATTCAGTTGTTTTATTCTCTACCATTTTAAATTCATTACACTGCAAACCTCTTTTCTAGGGGGAGGAAGAAAAAGGGCCAGGTAGGAGAAAAATTTAAAATATTAATCCAGGGCACAGAATTAATTACAAAAAAATAATCAAAGGATATGCAAGATGAGAGCAGGATAAAATGACAATATACAGCTAAAGAAAACCAGCTTGTTTTAAAACAGTTCAAAAAATGATAAAGCTGCATGTACATTATGGTTGTTTTAGGTTTGTGCATCTGCACAAAGCTTTAATACCAAAACCCAATTTTGTAGACCACTCTCCTTGTTGAAGCTCTAGTAGCATTCCTGAGCTTCGTTGGAGCCAGTGCAGAGGCTGTGGGGGCAGATCCCAAAGAGGGAAGCAGGACAGTTGGCAGGGGAGTGGGACATGGCAAACTCTGCAATCAGCTGCTCTGGGGCAGGGGAGGGGAGAATGTGACCAATGCCAAAACCTCTCCCTGAATCCCTGTGAATAAACCAGCAATCTCTTGATTCTGTAATATCCAAATTGCGGCCCCACTGCTGGATTTTCCTTTTCTGTGTGCTCCTGAGGGATGCAGTGTGTCGGCTGCCCTTATCTCCCAGGGGTATTTCCCTGGAAAGAAATGCAATGTGCTGCTGCTCAAATGCTTGCCTGGCTGCTGGGATTACAAAGACACATTACCCACAAAGGAAGTTGAACCTTTTCATCAATTAAATGTAAAATTCAGAAATAGGAGAGAACAGCCATTTCTGAAATGGCTCTTACACCATGTTGCTGCTTCTTTATATGTCTAAATCATTACAGTGCAGTCTGTGCTGAGAGTATCTAACCTATTTGCATTTCATTTTGTTTTGTCAATATTTCAGAAATAAATCCAGGAACAGTTCTTTTATTTCAGCATACCAGGAAGTTCTCATACCACTGATAATAAATATTTTAAAAAATTAATTTAGAAAAATAATTATTAAAGCTGTTATCCTTTATTTGAACAAAGAAATAAACTCCTTTGAATGCCATAAGCATAGACCTGTAGGTGTTCCTCAAGCACCAGACTCTAATGCTGATGTCCTTCTTTACCAGCTCATCAAACTGGCTTGTTCAGTCCCTGTGGTTTTGCTGCCATTTCATTTATTATAAGGGAACCAATATTCTTTTGAGTATAATTTGGTGATATACACATGAGTATCACAAGGTAGGTATTTTGCATGTTAAACAATTATGGAAGCCAAAAATATTCTCTGTGCCTCTGTTCCAAAATTTTATACTACTTATAATTCAGCACACAAACCTTTTAATACAGTGTCAACAAATTGCTTATGAGCCCCTTGAAAGCCAGTCCAGTTTAATAATATTAGATGACAAGAACTTTCATAAAAATTAACTTCAGTATCTTTCCTCATTAGTGAAGGCATGTCAGACATAAAGAATCCTGTAATTGCTCTGCAGGAATACTTTATATTTCCTTTTAATCAAGACTAATTTTAAAAATTATCTCCTTCTGAAGGTTCACTGGTGGCAGCTATTGAATAGCTATTTAGGCCACTTTTGTTATATTTCCTCCATTTGCTTGGGTAATTCACCAAACTGTGGAGACACTTCACTGTGTTCAGGGATTTGCCATTTAAGTAATCTGTTTTTATTTGGGACACTTCAGACTTACTGCATGCTCTTTGATCATCTGGATTTTGTTAGTGATAGTTTTACCATAGATGCTTTCATGTCTGAAAGAAAAGGTCTAAGAAAAAGACCTTCATAGTCACTTATTTATTTTTTTCCTCTACCCAGGTGCACCCATGGTACTGATGGAGGAAATGCCAACGTCACTTTCTTTTAAAATGCATGAATAATTAACTTACCATAACAACTATATTTAAAGAATTATCTCTATCAGTAAATAGGTTTTTAATTTCACAGGAGGCTGAAACAAATATAGATGCCTAGTATTGGAAATTTGCATACCTTTGGAGATTTGAGATTTTTTCCTGGGAGATGAATTTTCCTTGGTGACTCCCTAGCTGCCTGAATTCTCTTTTAGCAACTCCTCTCTATCCTTTCCTTTTGACACACTTTTGCATATTGCCATGTCCTGTCACTATGATGCCAAAACATTATCTTGCCACCAAAACCCTTTTACCTGGGTAATATTTATGTCAAATTTCCTTTTTCTCTGAATTCTTTTTCTCTTCTCCTCTTGCTGTTGTCAGAGAGCTTCTTTGTCAGAGAGGCTCCAGGCTAAGGTGCCCTGGGGAAGGACTGAAGGCTGCTGGGTGTGGCCAATGGGGAGACACAGAGTGAGAAAATGGAGAATCTCAACCTCCCCTCAAAAAAACCCTGCTTTTTGTACCTTCAAGCTTCATTCTCCAGAGAAGTGAAAACCCTTTTTTTGTTCTGGATCAGTTTAAGAACTCAAATCTCTTTATGAAATATGCTTTTGGTTCTTTGTGGGTTGTTTTTTTTCTGTTTGTTTGTGTTTTTTTGGCTATGTTTTGGGTTTTTTGTAGTTTTTGGTTTGTTTGTTTTTCTTTTCTGTTTTGTTTGTTTGTTTGAGGGTTTTGCTTTGTTTTGTTTTGTTTTCCTGGAAAATGCAAATGCTTCCATCAGTCAACAATGCAGCCCAACGGATCTTTCAGTCACTGCTGTCTCCTGTCTTTTGAATGATTCACTGCTTCCTCTCTTCTCCTTGAATTATTGACTTGGTACCTAACAGATATCCCTTCAAATGCAAATTTCTATATACACAACTTGTTTCTGTATAATAATGAAAAGAAATCTTACATTTTTGGGGTCTGCTCCATTTCATCTCTTTTATTTCGAATCACTCCTGGTCCAGCCTTTATGACATAATTTATAACATTCTTTTACTTTTGAATTGAGTACTTCTGCAGTTGACCCAACAGAGATGAGTATCACCCTACAGGGACCCAAGCAGGTGTGAATTTTCACAACTCCTTTCATATCTGTAATACTGACAGGAGTTGCCTTTCCAAAGTGAAACTGTGATTCAATTTCTAAAACAAAGTACCTGATCTTTAAACTGATTTAAGAGAAATGAGTCAATAAGAAAGGAATTAAATTAGTGGACCTTGCTCTTCTGTCCTAGAATTAAGTCTTTGCTAAGTCCAAGGTGATGGGAAGTGAGCAGGCACCTGCATTACTGTTTGTGATTTTTAACTGACAGACAAGGGGCTTGTAAGGATATAATGGAATATATTAATGCATTGTGTTTTCTGTTACACTGAACTGTGTATCATAGTCTTGAATGGATTTCTAAATGTAATACATTAGAAGGGAAGTCAAGTTGTTGATAAATAGGAATGACATAATGTGCTAAATACTAAAACTACAGACTAATGTATAGCAAGCTGAGTACACATAGCTAAGTGAATTTATAGACTTTTTTGTTTTTCCTTCAGGAATAAGACAGCAATCTCTACCATTATCTCAAAAGATAGGTGAAGAGAAGACTGGGCTTTTGTCTTTCCACATAAATGAGTGTCATTAATATTGTCCATGTCCAAATTCATCATCATCAGCAATCCAGCCAGGGAGCAGAGGGAGCAGTTCATTCTTCCTAAGAACCACTTCTACAGTTAGGGGACATATAAGACATTCTCTAGTTCCTTTTACACTATTTGAAAAAAAAAAATTTGCTTATTTATAGGTACTGTTATGAGGAAAATGAAGAACCTGCTAGATGATGTCTAACTCTTGACCACACTCTTGGGCAGTTGCAAATTCTTCTGCCATGGTTGTGGTTCAGAGCCTTATGGACAAGGTAGGGTAATGCAGGGAGCACAGACCCTCAGGGCAGTTACTGACAGCCTTCACTCAGGGAGCTGTTGCCTGGGCAGACCAGAACAGTTCAAGCAGTGTCAAACACTCACTCTGCTCTACCCAAAAATAAAATTTGTCTCTCGAATTTGGTTCTGTCATACCATGAAAACCAATATCCAAATAATGCATGGATCCCAAAGGACTTGCCTGTTTTTGTGGAAGTTGCTCAGCTCCAATGATGACATGGAAATGTAAGAGTAAGTCAGTGGATGCCTGTGTAATGGAACTAATTGAAATGAAAATGGAGAGCAAAGGGAACCATCTCTTGGATTTGAATATCTGTAGTTTTTTAAGAGCAGATTGTAATGTTCATCCTGTCAATGTGTGTCTTGGGAAAAAGGCAAGGAATGCAGGAAGGAGCACCAGGAGAAACACTTTCAGTGAGATGTACATGTGCACCTCACCAGCTGCTTTGGCATTTCTTTCGTGCTCAGCAGTCCCACAGAGTTCCATGGAATTGAGAGAACTCCATTATGAAGCTGGAATCAGGAATTAAGAGATCGATCATCGCATGTGTTGAAGCCTGGGAGATGTGAATTGCTGCAGGAAAATTTGGGCTTGTTCCTTACGTTCAGATCTATCGGATTCCACTGTGACTCCAAGTAAGGAAAATAATACTCAAAACCTAAATCTGAAATCAGGGTCCTGCAAGGCAGAAATTTTCCCAAAGTGCTGAGCCCTTAGGACATAATGGGTGCATTCAGACATGAGCAGCTTGGAAGACAGTTTGATTTTAAAGAACATAAATAAGGATTAAGGAACATAAATTTCCTCTCTAAAATGGGATTCTCACGTGGCTTTATGAAGCTAAGAATATGTACAGGAAATCTCTTTTATTTTACACATATTTCCCTTATGGCACGTTTCCTGTATGATCTCTAGAAACAGTTCTATTTTTAGGTGTGTTATTTAAAATGTCTTACTGATGACACATCTAAGCATTGCTAAAAACCTCTCAAGTGCTTTAATAGGAATGATTTTAAAGCATTTGTCTGGCTTAGTTGCAGCTAGAAATAACTGAAGTAAGAAGCCATTAGGAAGCTAGTCACACTTACTTAAAATTGATACTAAGCTGTTCTTAACACATTCTGAACAAAATAATATTTTTTTTTCATTATAGATTGTGCCTCAAGGAGAATGGATTTTATTGCAGTAAACTAAAATGGTTATGCACAAAATAAATACATGATAAAACAAGGAGGCAGAAGAAGAATTTTAAAGAGAGTAGAGTTGATTTTGTAGAGTGTGAAACACTGTTCAAGAAACGAGACTGTCTTGGTTGATGTCTGCAAGAAAATCTGAGTGGGAACCTGCAGTTACAAATGTCTTGGTGATGTGTGGGACTTTCAAAGAAGTGCAAGTACTGGATTACAAGAAAATGAATATTTGACATTTCATAACTACCTTCTATAGTTGTCTTTCAATGCTCACCTCCCTAATGCTTGTTATCAGTAGTAATGCAGACACGGCTGCTGGGTGCTGACAAGCCCTGAACACAAGGTGCCTGTCTGGGGAGGCTGGATACACAAAACAAGACAAGCAGAGGCTTATTCTGATGTCTCAGTGTTGTTGTAGTGACAATACAGCACCATTGTGCACTGCAAGTGCTGTAAAGGTTTTAAAACTGAAATTCAGAAATATCAGAGTGCCTTACTGAATTCTGTCGACAAGTGCTGCTGCCCTAATAGCTCCAATACCCTAAGAGTGTTCAGGTGCTCTTTTCTTCCTCTTGCCTGGTTAGCCTCACATTTTCCAGTCCTGCCTTTGTGCAGGTAGATGACTGCTCAGCCCAGCCCACACACCTCTCTCTTCATCCTTCTCTTATTAACCTTTAGCAGCTCATCACTTACTTTTGCAAGGCTGTAGGATTACAACACTCCAGCTTTAGAAAAATACCCCAATAATTTCATATTTTCACCAGTACAGGAATGTAGGACTCTGCTGGCCAAACTAACTCTGTGCACTGCTGGCAGTAGGAAGGCTGTGCTGCTGGAGTGCTCCTCCTGACGAGTTGGACACTTTAACGTCGGTGACCGATCCTGAAGGTGTTCCCAGAAAGTGAACAGCATGGTACAGACCATTTGCAGAGCAAAGAACTTTTGCTGTTAGCTGATTCTCACAAGTGGTAAAACATACTACATGAAGTAGTGCTAGCTCTACATGAGAATCAATGCTGCCCTATTCCTTGTCAGGTAATGGAGTGACAAAAAGCAAAGCCCCAGACTGTGCTGTTTCTTGCTTGTTTCCTCAGCCTCCAAAGGACTCTTACATTTAGATATCATTACAGGTGTGCACCAAAATTGAGGAAGTCCTTCAGAATTTATAATGGACAGTTGTGTTTTATTGGAGGCACTTACAAAGTGGTAGGATCTCCCTTAATTTCCTTCCCCAGGCTCAGAGGTTCCACTTTCCTTGGATAAAGCATTTACCAGGTGTTGGGTTTCCTTTCAAACACAGCATCCGTTCAGACCCACAGCAGGTGGTGACAGCCACTCATGCCAGGCTCACAGGACTCGTACCATGTGGGACATGGTGCAGCAACCATCCTGCTGTTCCTCTGCTCTAACAAATGAGGAACATGTGGGTAAATTACAGCTTGTGGTGCATGATCATGGACATTGTAAACGGCTGCACCGCAGTTGTCTTAGCAACAGCCACAGCCCACAAGCTAAAGAACAGCTTCTTAACTCACAGGCAGATAAAGAGACATTGATGCTTTGTCTCCACATGGAGAAATACATGCACATTGCAATAAGTGTTCTTCTCCTCATTAGAATTAATTTATAGGGAAAGCTGGTGATAAATATACATTTGTTCTGTTCCATGAACAGCCTGCATCCTCATGCATTATGGGACACTGTAACCAAGAGGACACGGGCACAGTAAACCTGCAAAAAGCAAAATGCCCTTATGCTACCTGACTGAACAGAAATGTACTCGGTACATATCAAAACACCTTGCCAGAGCCCTGCTGAATTGCCCCAGAGAGGACCTGTCAGCATTGGCCTCATTCACAGATGGCTGGTGCAAAGGGAAGACCCCCCAACTGTTTCTGTCTTTGGATCAGAGCTGTGTGTATAAAATGAGCTTTTAGAATCCATTCCCTGTGAGTGATACCCACTGAAATGAAATAATTGATACAGGCACCGAAACTTGAATTATTCCATTGCTTTCCTAATTCATGTTTTTAAATACATTGATTGTGTAAGGCTGACAGAATGAATTGGGCTTGGAGCTGTGTTGCTGTGCCTGCTACAGCTTTGTGACCCAGCAATGTCTGTTTGCTGTGCTTTTATCCTGCTCTGAAAGGACAGTGATTACTCTATCATGACAGGATAATTTTCAAAGATTTTACTGGGGATTATTAGTTTTACTGCTCTAATAAACATATAATTAAACAATGCCTCTGTATTATTGGATCCTAGTCTGCTTTGTACACAATGGATTTACAGCATGTCAGTAAATATTGGAACTGTGATGCAGTAATTAAGATTTACATAAAACTTCTCTGGGAGGAGAGTGAGAGATTTTTACAGTGAGACTCAGCTGAAATGGTTGGAAAGTACCTGTTTTGTCCAAGCAATATATAAAAGGTATAGTTTTATTCCAGATTTCAGCTTTAAATATAGCATAGTCTGCACTTTGTGAGGAAAGAAGTTCTTCTCCAAGTCAAGGCAGCACTCCCTGACATAAGCCAAGGCAAATGAACATCTAATCTTCAACCTAAGAGATAACCTTGAAGCAGGAGAATGTATTTGGGAGCTCTCTTCCTCTACTTGGCTGTTACTGCTTTACTCATTTTGACATGCCCTGTATTGCCAAATGCCTTCCACCAAAGGAAACACAGCATCCTTCATTTGAAGTGGTGGACTTTTTTCATGGGGAATAAAAAGATCCAAAAAGATATTAAACTGTCAATCAAACAGAGAGGAGTTTAGAAACCATAGTTTATGAAGTAGAGCAGGCTTCTCAGGCTGCTCAGGGAACTAGTGATTTAAATCCCTAGGGAAAAGGCTGTGGCAGGCACTGGGTCCCTCAGTGCTGTCACTTTTTAAACATCACCTCCTAAAGGCACTGGATCAGCAATTCCCAAATGTCAGAGGTCAAGCAGATAAGACAGAAGGGTGGCTTGGCTGATCAGGAATCTGGTCAGGAATCTCCTCTTGGAAATTAAGCAAAAGAGAAAGGCATACACCCAGTGGAAGTAAGTTCAGGTGCCATGGGAAGAATACAGAGATGCTGCTCACCATCATGAGGAGAAAATCTTTGCAACCAAAGCTCAGTTGGACTTGAAGTTGCTAGGAATGTGGGAGACAACAAAAAAAGAGTTTTTTCGAATATATTAATGGCGAAAAGAAGCATGGTAATAGCACAGTTTTGCTCCAGGATGAGGATGGTCACCTCCCAAACAAGAACAGGGAGAAGGTGGAAGTGTTTATTGTGTTCTTTGCCTCTGTCGTCAACATGGATCAGGGACCAAAGGGGCTCAGTGCCCTGAGCTGGAGGACCATGACTGTGTCCAACTCCCAGCTGACCCTGAAATTGTGTGAGATTTGCTGCTTCAGCTGGATCCCTACAAATCTATGATGCCTGATGGGATTCATCCAAGAATCCTCAAAGAGCTGCTGATGTCATTGCAAAACCTTTCTTGATGAGCAGTCTTGGGAATCTGGAGAGGTCCCAGCTGACTGGAAGCTGGTGAATGGTATCCTGATTTTCAAGAAGGGCAAGAAGGAGAACCCCAGAGACTACAGGACTGTCAGTCTCACTCCAGTGTCTGGTAAAATAATGGAAAAGATTCTTCTGGGAGGTGTTGAGGGTCTGCCAGGA
>VXBQ01016386.1:330727-342360 GCA_013400175.1 Phainopepla nitens
GGCTTGGCAGGGCAGGGCAGGGCAGGGAAGGGTGGGGCAGAGCTGGCAGGGCATGGGGGAGAGAATCCTGGTGCCTCAGGCAGCAGGGGCTGCAGCAGTCGAGGACAGAGTCCAGTTTTGTTCCTCTCCATGGAAATCTTGAGCACAATCCTATCTGTGGTTCCTCTAAACAACTCACATTTTTTCTGTGTGAGTGGAGAGCAGCAGGATGAAAACACTGTTTTATGCTTTTGATAAATTGCTGTGTTTCTCCTCTCCTTGGATTAGGCAGTGCAATGAATTCAGCTCTCTCAAAGACAGCCCCATACTGAGAGGTATCTGTTCCATTTTATCCCAGCCACTCAAAGGAGGGGGTATTTTTATACACCCTTAAATTGAATTTTCCATCAGCCTGGTATTTGGGCTCATCCTTATCCTCGTTTTAAGAACATCATTCAAGAACCTCCACATTTTGCACATTGCAGCTTTTTTTGGAAACCAGGTAGAAGAGGTAGGGTAGGAAAATGCTGGAGTTACAGCAAGGATTACAGCAAGGATTAAAAATCCTAAATTTAATGGATTAGCCTACACTTGACAGTGATAATGTTTCTGCTCTATAGTTGATTAAAAGTAACATTAGGGCCTTAGAAACAAATTCTGGTAATTTTTGAAGTATTATTATTTAGTTCCATATTTTTGATAGTACCTGATGAATAAGGCTATTAGATCAGCTGAGTGCAAGAGTCACTATAAATGACTGTAGAAAAGGTAATTTTGATGTCATCTGCATATAACCTGGTATTAAGGTTATACAATACCTTATAAAAATAAGCAAAAATAAGCTTATCTATAGATCACTAGGTAGGAAATTATTCGCTGTCAGTCATGTGTCCCAGGCTGATGCTCAGACACCCCATCTTCTGCTCCTGTTTGCACAAAGTCTGACTTATTATTGATTTATTTAGCATTTAGATATTAGCAAATATGGATGTCTAAAAGAAGTGCTTCAAAAGGTAAACACAGAACACAGAGATTTTTATAGATGACACAGGGCAGGCAAATGGCCTTGGCTAACAGCATACCTGACTGACACTGCATATCTGACATGAAACCATATGGTGGGACTATTGGGTTTTTGTAATGAATAAATAAATAATCTCCTTTCAGAAGCAATATTTTCAAGCATCAAGCCAGAAGGAACATTTTGTTATAAAGCTGGTTAACTTGTACTATGTGTCCTGCACTCTGAAAAACGTACAACCAATACTTTGGATCAAACTGGGTTTGACATGTGGAGCATGTCAAATATTTGGCATTACTTGGTAGTTTACCCATTTTAATATTAGAAGTTGCAACTATTTAGAGAACTCAAACAGTGAGCTGCTAGAAGACAAACACCCATCTGGGAGCACAGTGGAAAAAACAAAACGATGCATTTATACTATTATTTAATAAAAATTAGTTCTAAGCCAAGTGTGTCAAACAATTGCCAACATCTCATCCTCCCATGTAGCACTGACTTGTAAACTATAATCACATCTGTTGTATTAGTATTTGTAATAACTATGCTTGTGATAAACGATCACATCAAATTTTAATAGCTTACCTAATGTTCACAAGAACAATTGCATAATGAGGTTACCTTCTCTTAAATTTATTGTGTAAAAATGTTGCATGCAGCACATGGCCAAAAGTCAGCTCCTGGCAGAACAACTTTCTAAACAACTACTCACAGGAAAATTTCCCTAGTGAAGGAGGTAGGGAATCTGAGGAAGATGTATTCCAGCACACTTCCAGACAGGAGCTTATTTAGAGGTTTTGTACTACAGCTCAGTTTACATGGTCTTTGTCAAAAACAAAGTAAATCAATAGCAAAAGCTAATCAGAATAACAAAAAAGTAATGACTCTTGATCTTTTGTATACTCAAAGCTCCCTTCTTGAAATGTCAGAAACTGTTTGCACTGTATATTCTGTCTATACCATTAATGCTTCCATTTTCTTAAATGAAATCATACCTGAAATATATCACAGGACTAAAAACCTTACCAAAAATAAATCACAGGACCATGTGTTCAGGAGAGTCTCTGAATTTGCTAAATCTTTCACGTATCTTTAATGAAAGTGCGATGGGAGTCTCTCCTATGAAGTGAGGTTCGAGGTTCCACCTGCACTGAGCACAGAGGTTGGGATTGCACAGGATACATTGGAATGTCAGGATGGCTTTGGAAAATGTGGTTGTCACCATATACTGACCAGTGTGACCTTCGTGGGCATTTTACTTCCAAATAATACAGGATTCACTTACTCTGGGTGATGTTTGATTTTCTGTAACATACAAAATTTGTATGTTAAGACAAATTAACATTTGTCTTAATGTTATATTGTAGTGTTGTCTTAATTGTCAAAATTTGTATGTTAAGTATTTCAAATTTTTTTCTTTCTGGGCCATTTTAGCCCTGGTCAAAGACTCTGATAATGGGAAGAAAGGCCCACTTGGAGCTGTCCAGCAGCCAGGCTGTGGCTCAGTGAGGCCTTCCCTCCCCAGCACATGCCTTTCCCCAGCACCACACTCTGCCTGAGGATCCTGCCTCAGGATCTCCCACTCTTGGTAGGGAGAGAAAATGAACAGGGATAGCTGTGTGCCCTCTGTGGAGCAGCTTCTAATCCCTGTTAGACCCATTTATATCTGGTTATTCATACTGGGCTGAAAAAGATTACAATCTGGTGCTTGATCTACTCTGTGCAGTCCTGGGAGCTGAATTACTCAATAATTTTGGTCCTACTTTTTTTGTCACAGAGAATCTGTAAAAATGATTTGTTTTTAGTTTGGCAATTCAGTCCTGTGTTATTTAGGGGCTGCAGTCATACCATGACAAAGTACAGGAACAAAGATCAACAGCTGATGCTTGAACTCTGCAGTGAACCCACTTTCTATAATCCTGGAAATATGTGCTTCTTTATGTTGCTACGTTCAGAAAAGCCACTCAAATGAGGACTTGGGCTGAAAAAGAAATGCTCGGGTAGAAAGAAAAGGAAATCATCCTGGGTTTCCTGGGCTTCCAAAGCATACTCTGAAATGCTGGGAAACAGTCAAAGTTCCATTTTTCTGGTGTAGGTCAAATACAACTAAATACAATATAAAATATTATATTTATTATGTGGATTCTTCAAACAGATATGTAGGTCAAGACATTAAGGTGATGGGAAAACTGTTAAGGCAGGGTTGGCTTAAAAGCTACACTGTAGCAAGAAGAATTCCTTCAATGACCAAAGGAGGACAGGGCAGAAAATTCAGGATAGCAAATACCAGTCCTTGCCTGTTTGCTGCCTGTGGGTAGGGCCAGGCATGGCACTTGCACTCATCCCCTGCCCAGGACACTGCCACCAGTCTGTGTGGTGGCACCTCAGCCAATGAAGGAGGCTATAAGTTATCAACCTGCTGCTTAAATCCATTCAGCTCCAACAACTTAAGGGACAAAAGACCCCTTGCTCTTTAGAATTTGATTTGTGAATGTGTCTGTGCATGTACAAATTACAGACACACAGACAGACACATGGCTTTCACACTCATGGATTAATATGTGGCAGTAAATTGCCTAGCCTGCTGGTAAATCTGTTTATCATCAATTTCCATGAGGCCTCACTCGTCTCTTGAGGACTTATTTTTACTTTCCAAACCACTGAACTGCTCTGACTAACCAACCTCATTTAAATTAATCTGACAGATGTGAAAATTTCTTGCTTTCTGCAGCCCCAAACCCAGCTCAGCTGTGCCAGAGCAGTTTATTTATACATTTAAAATGCTATGAAAAAACCCACTGATATCCTAGAGCAGGGCAAGCTGGCAAACCTGATGTCCTCAGGGTGGTCCCTTTGACATGCCTACACTGAGCCCAGGAAGAGAGTGTCTCTGGCCAGGATTACTCTTTCACCTCAGCTCCAGGCTGGCACATGGATGGCCAAGACGGGAGCATTCTCTGTAGGATAATGCATCAGCAAGCAGCCTGGGCTGCCAGTTTTGGGGCACAATAGAGTAATTTATAATTTCTGGCCCTGCTGCTCTAGCTGTTGGGGGAGTGCAGAGATATTCCAAGGCTGGGGTTACTTTTCAGATGCAGTGGTCAAATGGAAAAGGACCAGATGCACTGGCAGGGAATATTGGAGGCTTAAAAAAAGTGAGGCTATTGCTCTGGAAGAATTAGAAAGGAGAAGATATACAGAAAATATCAGAAGGGGGAAGCAATGGCCTGATATCAATAGGTTGAAATCTGTAGTAGTTTACATGCTCACTTGACAAGCCTGTCCCTGTGGCAGGGTTTGCTGTTGGGGAGGGCAACATTCTGTTGCTAACAGTCAAGGAAGTTCCTACTTATGCTTCTGTCTTCAGCTTAGTGATGCCAAAAATCCCAGAATTAAATTCTATTGCATTACTTATCAACCAGCCTCTTGTTGGAATTTCACAGTTGGGAGCGCTGGCCCTGTGCCAGGTGGCACCAGCTCTGTATTCTTTGGGAAGGGATGGGAAATGATTGATCAGCACTGAAAGCCTTTGCCTGCACTTCAGGATTGCTTGTTACATCTTCAGGAGTGCAGTCCTGTTAATTGAGCTACCTCTTGCTTGTTTGCACATGGATTCTGAGTGCCTAAACAAAACTCTTAATTTTTCTGGGTTTTGGCATCCTTCACAGATGGACTGATGGAGGTTTGTGATGCACAAGCATCAGGACTAAAATGAAGAGAAAGCATGCTATCAGCACTATCATCAGCCATCTGATGAAGATTTTGTATAATTGACTATTCTATTAGTTTCTGATCTGAGGTTTTCTGTGCCCTAAGTTTGGACTGACTCTGAGGTCTTTGACTTAGAGATGCAAAGAAATTGGCTTCAGTGATAGCAGAGGGTCATATGTGAGTACCTTTCAAGAAGGGGATCAAAAGGCAAATCTCTTGTCTTGGTTTGAAAGACAGGTGTCTGCTAAGGAAGGCAGGAACCTCCCTTGGAATGGAAAATGTAAACCCTGTCCCTCTGAATTATAATAATCTGAAATTAAAGGGCTCTCAGGCAAAGATAGGAGGATAGGAATAACAGTTCTTTACTAGCATGTATATATAAAATGAAATAAATAAAACCCAACAAACTAAAACTTAATAAGAAAATTAAAATAAAATATAGTAGTACCAAAAAATACTGACAGAGTTAGAATACAGCCTGCCACCCTGTCAGTCAGGGTGCTGGTAGCAGTCCAGTTTGAATGGTGGCTGTAGTCCTGCTGGAGGGACAGATGTGGTTCCGTTGAAGCAGTGATCCTGCAGAAGGGGAAGCAGAGATCCTGTAGAAGGGTGGAGTTTTCCTCTGAAGGTCCAGTGGTGATGTAGAAGGGTCTGGTCCTCCTCTGGGAATGCAGTGGAAGGAAAGCTGCCTGTGGAGCTCCAGGTCTCAGACTATATCCATGTAGGAATGTTGGGCTCCTCCCCTGGGTGGAGCATCTCCCAGTGGGATGATGGAGTTTTATCAGCCATGCAGTGAGACTCAGTGCCCCATTAACAGAAGATTTCTCTCCCCCAGAAGGAGGATGGGTCGTGGAAGAGATAAAGAAAACTGTCCCACCCAGTTTCAACAGATGGCAATAGAATACACACCCCCAGCTTCATCTTGCATTTGCAACCTGAGACATCTCTGTCACCAGCACTGTCCCTTTACTAGCAACAATGACACTTGTTCAGCAGAACAAACATCTGATTCCAGCAGTTTAAAAGAAACCAAAAAATTGCCTCTTCCCCTTCCCCAACTATTTTTTTAATCTGCTGTATCACTTAATTTGTGGGGAAAACGAAAAGAGAGATTAAAAAGCAGCCCAACTAGACATTCTGAGCATGGAGAGTTTTAAAGAATAGTTCTAAATTTAGCAGCTAAACTACAAGATCTCACAAGGCAGTGCTGGTAACTGCAGTGACATGGTGCTCATCTCCACTTATTCCTCAGCTTCCGAGAGGACCAGATGTAAAATAATCTGGTTATCATCAACAAGTGGTTAATGATGGAGAATTTGTGGTTTTATCTAACCATATGGCTCAAGAAAATATTGCATAATCTGAAAATAGTTTTTAAAAATCCTAACAAAACGCCAGGAACACAAGATGGCTTTGTGCTGGCAGGACAAAACTGGAATTGTGGGATTCTTGACACTCCTTCTTGACAAATCCCACAGGTTTTCTGTATAAAGTGACCAGATGACTGAGTTTCTTCCTTCGTCGGTAATGTGGGGACACTCACAACATGTTTGGAGGCTTAATTAGTATTTGTAAATCACTTTGAGCCTCTCAGATTGGAACTGTTGTTAGCACATAGTACTGATATTAATTATTAAAACAGAATTGAGCTCTCTGGATGTCTCACAGCTGGCACCTGCAAACACAGGGATTTTGGGAGCCTGTTCCCTAAAATAAATGTTGTTTGACAGAACAGGAAGTTTTAAAGTTGATTGTTTGACAAGGATGGGCTTTGGATAAATATTCATGGACTAAGAAGAGATTTTTCACTCTGTGGATTTACAGAAAACTTTTAAAAGTTTCTAAAGATTTGGGATATCACAATGTACCTGAGCTAGTTACACATCAAATCCCTGAGTACACTCCAAAACCAACCTGATGTGAGAGACATTTCTCTTGGTGCTGCTGCAGTACTGCCTGAGCTGATCTACTGTAAGAGGCATTTCTGTAACCACCATGAAGAGAAGTCTGTAAGGTCTGTGGTTCTTTGAAGCCAAATAAATTTAAATACATAATGCATTTTTAAAAGCCTTCTCCATATTTTGGGTGGTTTTTTGGTTTTGTTGATTTGAGGTTTTTTTGGGGAGGGAGGATAGCATTTCATTTTTTCTACTTTTGAAATTGTGGGTAAATCTAAAAGCTGGATTGTGCTTCATGTAATAGGTATTGTATTGTGTTACATTAGGAGAAGAATGAAAGTGAAGATGTATTTTAAAAGGAAGGTTTCATTTGGATATTCAAAAATATATCTCAGTGTTTCGATATGGCTCATGAGTTTTAATGTAAATGTTAAAAAAAAATCACTCTTTCACAAGTTTAGTTTTTGTTTCTTGCTACGTATTGCACAAAACAAGAGAGAACTGATGGGTTTCAGTGCATACCTTGTGCCTTAGGTTCTTCTGGTACAAGCTGGGGAGAAATATTATTTCACATATACTGCAAATGCTTGTTTGGAGGGCGTTTTTTAGCTCTTGGTATCAGAGGGCACATGTTCCTCTTTCAGACTCATATTGAATAAGAACACTTTCAACAATCTCTTTTTCTCTGTAATTTGTGATATGTTGACAAACATTCTTCTGCTAAGCAGAGGACAGAAGGGAATGGATCTGTGCCTGTAGCCCCTCCACAGGAGCTGGAGCTGAGCAGTGCCTTCTGTGGCCAGAACCCCCATTTTGCACTCCTAGCACAGTAAGGATAATGAATAAATACTTTGTAGTGAGATATGAAATGTTCAAAGTTGCTGCTCAAAGCCTGCAGTGGTTTGTTTGACTAGGAATATTTTGCTGTCCAGTTTTGTGGCAGTAGTACTAACGGACAGAAATCCAAACATTATTATGCAAGCAACTGTTAGGCAGATTTCTCCCCCCTTTTATTTTTAAATTTTTGAAACTGCCCCCTGAGCAACTTCCTGACACCAGAGCCTTCTAACATCTCTAAATGTTGC
The DNA here is from genome assembly GCA_013400175.1 of Phainopepla nitens. Taxonomy (NCBI): domain Eukaryota; kingdom Metazoa; phylum Chordata; class Aves; order Passeriformes; family Bombycillidae; genus Phainopepla; species Phainopepla nitens. The sequence goes on from VXBQ01016386.1 coordinate 338,422, forward strand.
TGACTGAAAAAACAAACAACACTGTCACATTTGGAAAGTCAAAGCAGAAACGTGTCTCATTTGTAGAGCGATTCATTTCGATTTTCATCTTGCTGCTGTCACTGAGGATACATGAACAACAGCAGTTGGTATTGTCAGGAGACCTAAGCAGACCTGTTTCGTTGGCTCACTTGACAGCTGTTCCATGAAAGAGATTCATGCTCACAAAATCAGAAAAGTATGAAGACCACATTTTCTTCTTAACCCTTTCTTGCCTCACTGTACCTGTGTTATACTTTCCTAAAAAAAATCAAAGGGAAGGATCAGGTTGCTGTGGAAAATAGCAGAGAGACTTGGTTTAGCAAACTGCCACATATGTCTGATGTAGCACTCCCTGACATTTTTTGGGTCTGCACAGCTGTCTGGGGAAATTAAACACAGGGGTCTGATTCCCCTGTTACCACAAGCAGCACCTAGTGGGAAAGAATTTTACATTATTCTTCTTAATAATCCATTTCTCAGGCAACCTGGATCCTTTCTTCCTTTAGATCAGCAAATATGCAAATATTTATATGTTTTTGAAAGTGTAGTTTCTTTAACTTTTCTGCTTCCTTTAGCTTTGAAAAAAACATTATTTTTAGCAGGTATTATTGCCACATGTTTGGGTTTTCTAAAGGGTAAGGATTTCTTATAATAGAGGGCTTAGCTTGGCTGTTCTGAGGTAGAGCTCCTAAAACAGCATCTGTCTGCATCCTCAGCCCTTGACAGCAATGTGATTTACACAGTAGAAGAGTTTGTCTCACAGCTCTGTAGATGAGAGGAACTTTAATATCCAGTTGTTCAAGAGGAGTGATGCTGATGGCCCCGCACTGACATGCACTGGTGACGCTGTTTCCTTCAGCTGCTGCTGCAAAGCTCTGCAATTTCATCATACAATACCAGGAGCTGTTGTGGCTCTGAATTGATACAGTCAATGGGAAATAAAAGAGTGTGGAAATGAATCTCCATGAGAAAGTCAAGCTTGATATAAAGCTGTGCTCCATCACAAATATAAATGCCTTGGCAATTACACTAGAAGGATGTCAGATTTCAGGAGTGTTTAGTTAGGGCTGGGGAGTTTGATTCAGACTACACAGGGGAAAAAAAGTAAAATAACTGAAATACTGCTTCTTCCAGTTAGCCCTGCTCTGATCCTGAGTATGATTTGTTCCAAGTCTTTTGAAAGGTGCTGTGGGGCCCTCGCTGCCGGCAGGCACAGGTGTGGTGAGGTAACTGGTCTGGTCTGCAATTATTTCTCTGTGCTTAGGATGAGCCATTTTAAATGAATCACCCATTGATCTGGGACCAGTGTCTTGGATTGCCTCCATATAAGTCTAATCTAATTATTTCAATAATTATAGATACTCCGTTAAAGGTGAAGCTTAGAAAAGCTCCTTGAGATGGTACACAGAGATTTTGTTGGGTCTTTTGGGCTTTCCTGCCATGGGACATGTGTAAACTGTGGCATTTGCCTTTGCAGTTGGATATGAAAACAAGCCTCAGTGTAGTTTTTCTACCAACGTGAACATGAGCACAGGCTCTGCAGTGCAGCGATGAGATCCAAACACAGGAGAGCACAGAGGCACTTTAGTCACTGAGTGTTTCCACTCACAGCCACGGGCAGGACTGCCCTTGTTGGCAAATGCTGTTTCCATTAGGATATGTTTACAGAACCAGCCTATTAAATATGTATTCAACACCTCTCTGGCACGTGCACATGCTTGTATGGAGGCACAGGTGACACTGTGTGAAATCATGCTCAGCAGTCAGGAGCCTTTTGCTCGTGAGCAGGCCATGTTAAACACAGCCCTGCTTTTCACAGGACATTTCTGTGGCTTGTACAGCTGCTCCCCAAAATACACTCAAACAGAAGAGCTCAATTGATCAAATTACTCTGGGTGGCTCCTGCTGCTCTCAGCAATGCCCTGCTTCTGCTGCTTTCTAAGACAGGAGACAAAGAGCTCTCTCAGATGGGGCTGTGGCACTTTCTTACACCAACAAAACTGATGTTTGTGATTATCTGGAGGCTGCAGCCAGGAGTATTTTTACTCCAGACATAAGCAAGAATCTTTTGTCATTGATTACCAAGCACGCACGACCTATGAGGAGTTGCTTCTCATTACCAGCCTTATCCTGTAAAGTGCTGCCCTTAAACTTTTTGTTTATTGGCTTATTTAGGACATGCAGTGAACTTGAGCAGTGAATGCACAGGTTCAGATGTAGTGTTGTATTATCTAATTATCTGCCACGTAGGACCTAACAAGGTTGAAATACGAGGGACACAGAAACACAACTGCAGGTTGTTTTAGAAATCTCTTTTCAAAGTAAGCCTCAGCTTAGTTTTCCAGATCTGCTGCTGCTTACAGGAGTCATTCACCTGACTTTTTTTAGTGTGTAAGCAAAACTAATTAATTACTTCAAGCTCACCATGCATGGAAGTGCTTTGCTAGATATAGACCTGCAGTCAACCTATTATCAAGTTTAATTACCAAATGCTGTGCTTTTTTATCTAGGTTTAAGCACTCATCCCTGTTTTTTCAGCCCAAAGGCTCCTGGGGCAGTTTATATGTTGATACCTTAATGACCAAATATCCATAACAAGTTTTTCACAACCTGGGAATTTCAGGAGAGGGAGAGGATAGTCTGGCTGTATGGTACCACAGCACATTCTTCATTTTCTGGGCTGTGCCATCTTTCTGCCATTCAAACACAATTGACAATTGTTTCCAAGTGTGATGTGCCAAGAGCCCCCACCCCAACCCCTCAGATGTGTACAGAGGAATTGGTGCAGTCCTTGCTTTACATGTTGGGCACAATGAAGGACATGATTGTCTTACTGAGACTGTAATATTCATTAGCAATGGGGTCTAGATGTTTTAGATAAGTCCGCCTCCTCCACCTCCTTTTTAATTAATAAATTATAAGATAATTAATGATTAATTAGTAATTTTATACCATTTCCTCCTAAAAGCAATCCTGCTGAGATTTTAACATGGCTACAGTGAAGTCGAGGTGTTTTAAGCAAAGCCACCCTTTTCAATTCCTCACTCTATAATTAATAATTTATGAACCAATTAATTACCCTTTTCATATCCTCCCTGTCATATGCCTCTTATATTCTGATAGATAGTTTGGTACTGAGCATCTGAATTTTTATAATCTATTAAGGAATGACTATGGAATTACTATTAAAAATAGTTCAAATATGGGTCTCTTTCCTTGCGAATATGATTTACTCAAGAAGATCTATCGTATTATTTGATTTACATAATAATTAAGATTTTAAATTCCTCTTATACCCGTTTTGTAGTATTTGTTGTATCATATAATGAGTACAGACATAAGACAATCTATTTTTTTTTCTGCAAAATACATTAATTTTAAAAGTTCAGGCATCATATAGCACATGAGAGAGTGAACATGAATGTATATCTGTAAGCAAGGGACCGAAGAAAGAACAATAAAACCCCACTGAAACTGGCTGGAAAAAATGCAAAAGCTGCAAGAGTAGTACTACATTAGTATTTCTGCACTCTATTAACCCTACCTCTACTGTACATAACAATCTCTACAGCAAATTTCACTTTTCCTTTAGTGAAATAAAGCTGTTTTGTGAAATACACACATCAGGAATTTCTTGTTTTCTGAACCTTGTTTTCTCACCTGCCCTTTAGTAGCGTTTAAAGCCAGGCAGCTCAGACGCTGCTCAGTCCCTGCTTTAGTGGTGATGCAAATCTGCTCGGTGTGAGGCAGAGAGGAGCCCTGCAGAGAGCAGGGATTTCTCACCCTGCTGCAGCCACAGCTGTCACCGGGAGGGGCTGGCCGATGAAGGGATGAAAATTCCAGCCCTGCTGCTTCCGCTGGCTTGTCAGGATCAGGACTGGGCCAGCAGGGGCTGCAGGGATGGAGAAGGGAAGGGAA
>VXBQ01016386.1:342380-376630 GCA_013400175.1 Phainopepla nitens
GAAGGGAAGGGGAAGGGAAGGGAAGGCTGGAGGCGATGATGTGCCCCGTGCCTCGGGGCAGGAGCAAGCAGGGAGAGGGTGCACGGCACGAGTGCTGCTCCAGCTCCGCAGCTGCACTTCGGGGAACCTTCCTCTTCTCAGCGGCGGCAACTGCACGACAGGACTGGGCAGAAATCACATCTGAAGCAAAATCACGAGAGACCTCTCCACCCTTCTTTTGTTTCAGTTTTGAAGGTGAATATGAGTTGGATTCTTCTCTTTATTTTTTTTTCCTTCGTGCAGAGAGCATCATGAGCATCATGTGGTTACTTGGGGAGGGAAAGCAAAATCAAGCCAAAATTTCAAAAAGGCTGGTTCCTGAAGGTGATGCCTGTGAGACCTAGAGCCTGTAAGGCTTCTCCACTGACATTGGTATTTCCGTTGTTTTCTGCCAAGTAAATTCAAATTCTGTAACATTAATGATTGCTGAAGATTTCAGCAACCTGTATTCTCACTCTCTGTATTGGAAATGGGGAAATATTAAAATTAATATATCCCTTAATACCTATATGCATTGTGTTAATTTGCCAAAACGCAAAAAATTCTGCTCTGAGGGAGTAGAGAAATTGAGATAATAAATATGTTGTGCATACAACTAACACATAGATCTTGTTGAGCCTTTACTATGTCACAAAAAAGCAGCAATAGTTTCAGTTGGGGACCACAGATCTTTTCAGCATATAACATTTGACATAAATCCATTTCCAAATTGATATTCTAATATTTCAGCTCCTATAGAAAACTTGTGCATTTTCAAAAAGAAGGACAAAGCAATAGAATCTATTACCCACTTGGTTTATTAAATGTCATTCTTGCCTGTAAAGCCAGAATATTAATATTTAATTAAGTTTGATCGTTATAAATTTCTCGATCCTTAAACCAATGCTAAAAATAGAAATGCCTACTGAAAAATAGAATGTGCTTCAGTCACTCAAAGCCAATTGATCACAAAATGCTGTGCTTTGTTATAGTGGGTCTCAGTTCTAGGTGTTTATCAGCTGAAATGCAAGTTGCTGTTAAAACTTGCAGGATAACAGGCTAATAAACAGTGAGCAGGTGGGAAAAGACATCCTGTGTCTGATGATTACATGTGTCAGAGTGGCAGTTCAGAGATGACTTTAATAATAGAGAAGGCTGCAGCCTGCTGGGAGCTGCATGACGACGCGTCCTTGACCACGCACACAACAGGCCTGAGCATTCTGCTGCTGCTTGGAGCTTCACACAAGGACAGTTGGCTGCTAAAAATAACTTTAAGGGATAACAAACTGAAATATTAATATGTTGTGGGATGCCATGATTCCGTGCACACTGAGCAGCACTGCCATGCAAATGATCAATTTCCAAGAGGAGAAGTGAGAATTCTCATATTGCCACATTGAAATGGCTTAAATACGCACCAAAGCTATTTTCAGTGACCAGACAATTGCATCCCCTATGGCTTTCTGAATGTGAGCTGACAGCCTGCTACAGCAAAGTGCAGTGCAATCATTTTTGGGCTTGAGCCAGGCATATCAATTGAATCATGGCTCCTCCATAGCAGCTCAGTGAAAGAAATGCAGAATGAGCATGTCATTTCATATTGAACAGAAGGCTAAGGGTTTAATGACTGCTCAGTGACCTCAGGCAAGATTTCCATCAACACAGTTAGCCACTGCTGTTTTCAAAGGAGCCATGAAGTAAACACTGAAGATGTAGGAATTTACTGCATGTCCCTTGGCCCATGTGATGGTTGGCAGCATGCCTACATGTGATGTTTATTAAATAAAGCAGAAAGCCTTTCTTTTATGCCACTTGGGACATTTATGAAAATGAAGGTCTTTAGCTATATGAATTTTAGGCTTTTAGAAGGTCTCCTTATGCTACTGATAGACCTTCTGCATTACTGGTAATTACATCTTCTATCTAAAGTTTTAAGCCAGAGTGACATTGCTGTCAAGTGAAGTTCTTCCCTGGCACCAGGAAAGAGTTGAGCCTGTTTAGTACTGCAGATTGCATTTGTACAAGGATTAAACTGCTGAAACAAACCCAGGAATACAGATCAGTGGATGTTATAATCTGGGCTGCCTTTGGAATTGCTAATTGATTGAGAGGTAGCAAGGACTGCACTTCTGCAATGGAAAAGCTGTGACATCCCTGAGGCTGATGGGACCAGCTCAGGAGAGCTCATCAGCTGTGCCAGGCATTCCTTTCAGGCACAGAGGTGTTAATTTAGAGCAAGAACAGATGAACCCCACAAAGGGGATTATTTTTATCCTTTTATATCTATACGTGGAGAGAGAGAGATGCAGGTATATATTAAGCTGACAAATAAGTTATCTTTGAGCTAATTTCCTGTATGATAGCAACGATTCCTCGTCCTAAATAGTTTTATGCTTTTTAAACGAAGTACAGGCAGCACAAACACTTAACACGAGCAGCTCTACTGGTTAATCCATCTTTCAGCATGTGTGCAATGCTGTCTGCAAAACAATATTTGGTGTAGATGCCATAATTAGCCAGAGAAATGCAGCAGGTAACCAGCTCTCCTTAGCTTCCCACAAGGACTTCTCTGATGGAATTACAGTAACTGAACACCTTATCATATTATCTGCTATGTGTCAGGTAAATTTTAAACTAAATCTTCCAAAGTATGTTCTGACAGGAATGCCTGCTCCACTAAACAGCAGCCAGAAGATGTTCTTGTGTAAACCACTACCAGAAAAAGGCAGCTGGCTTACAGGGTTTGTCACTGAGTGAGGGTGGGGATGAACTTGTATGAGGGAAGGAGTAGTTGCAGTGCTGTGTGCCTCACCAGCTGGGCAGGAATCTTGCATTTCTTACAGAACATCCTTTGTTTCTCAGTACAAGTTAAATAATTTTCATTGGAGTTGAGCATCAGCAGTACAACTTCAGATCAGAGTTGGTGCTGCTGTGCTGCTGGGGGTTCCAGACTCTCCTTTTTCTGTGTATTTTGCTGGTTTCTGTGGATTAACCAGGTGCATACTATGTGCAACCTGTACTTCCAACTCTGAACTAGAGGCAAATTCCATCTTTCAATTGATCTACCCGGCAATATTTAAGGGGCATTCAATAGCAGCAAAAACATTTTGAATCGATCTAATTCAGATAATGTTTTTTTTATATTTTGCCCTTTGATAGTGGAACAAATATGATTATTCACTGTCTTTCTAACCAATAGCATTTTTGTAAAGCTTGAAGATAGCAAAATCCTGAAATACATTTCTCTTGGATCATTTAACAACTCCAGGCTTGATCCTGTAAGCTGTAGGTGGTGCAAATGCACAGCTAAGCCACTGGTAGGATTAAGGAGGATGCTGTATTTATCTCAAAGGGCAGTAGGAGAAAGTTGACATTAAAGTCTGCTGTGGCACTGCAGTCTGAGGATATTGCTGTCTGTGTGAGCCACAGAGAACTGCTGGGCTGTGGCTGCAGAGACTGCATTTCACCAGGGCTGCAGCCAGCACGCTGTAGTCATCCCTCCTGACACCCTGGGCTCCCACCTGCCCTGGGCTCCCAGTCCTTGCTCCCTGGCAGACCAAGGGGAATCCCAAATCAGCAAATCCCATCAGCAAAGGAATCCCAAATCTTTAAGGACTGGTCCAGCCTGTGCATCCTCCAGCTCCCTCCCCGTGGGAACCGAACTGCCACCCCTGCCTGCCCTGCCAGGCACCTGCTGCTTCTCTCTGAGCTCCAGCTGAGCACACTGGGCTCCATGCTAGGCTCCTCTGGCCTTGGGGAAAGGTGGAAATAATGTTAACAACACAAACACTTGCTGTCGTATTTTAAACATGATTCCAAAATTTCTTCGAGTGCATGAGTTTTTTTTCCAAATCCCTTTCACCTGCAATCAAGGTGATTTTGTGAGTAGTTCTCATTTTGTGTTTCATGAAATAAGTGTTCTGCCCTAATCTTAACAGAAATATATTAAAGATGACTGCAAAAGAATCCCAAACCTCTGCTATGTTAAGATTAACCAAATAAATATAATTTTAAAAAGCTCGAAAATTGATACTGCGAGTTTAATTAGCCTTCAAAATACTGATGCTATAGGTTCTTTATATCTGCAGCCAGCATTTTTAAATGAAAATATGAATTAAAAACAGCTTTAGAAGTGTAGAAGCTGAAATATGCAGTAATACCACTGAGAGAGAGAAAAAACTTTTGCAATGAGGGAAGAAGGGAAGAGTGTGGGTGTTGTTTCTTTGTGAAGTTTCTCACAATCCTTAGTCTGTTTACACAGAGAAGCTTTTCTGTCATTGTATCACTCCGTAGTGTATTAAGCATAAAGCAAATATTCACACTGTGTCACTGGTTTTCACAGGAGCAGGCACACGATCAAGGTTTAGCATGTACGACTACGTTTGCAAAATCAGTGCTTCAGGCAAAGTTTCTCCAAAAAGGTCTCTGTAACGTGGTGTTAGATAATCATAGATGTGCTGTGGATAAAGCACTGTAGAAGATATGGAAATGGATTTGAAACCAATGAAATACACTTCAGAGATTCCCCAAAGTCAAGTCCTTGCTGAACAAGAAAATGCAGGAGGCTGACAGGGAGCTCCTGGTGGGCTGAGGCTTTCAGGTGACGTTGGAATTGCTCATCTGGTGGATATGGAGCAGACTTCTCTGTGGCAGGTACTGGGGAGCTTCCAGCCCCAGGTGCTTTTGGCAAAAGGTTAAGAAAAAATGTTATGACAGCCACGGAGCATATGTCAGAAATGTCACTGCTACTCCAAAAATGAAAGTGAGCACTGCTGAAAATAGATGGGACTCTCAGCTATCACTGCAATGTCATTTTCATGCACACTTAATCTGGGCATCTCTCATTAAAACCCAGTGCTAGGGCTTGCTGGAGTCATCTGTTCAGCCTTTGGGCCATTTGGAGAAGAGTAAACCTGCAATGGGACAGGAAATCCTGTGTGGTGATGCCTGCTCAGAGCCACTGACAGAGGCAGCGGGCTAAATTAGGTGCTGATGTTCAGCAGCGTGGTTCCACTGAGGTCACACATTTAATGTATTTGCTACAATGTGCCTTTCTGTTTGGATTCTGGGGTTTTTGCAGCTACCCAGATATGCAAGCTTAAATGAGCTTGGGAGCAAAACCTGAACAATGTCATAGAATAGTTATTATCAGCCCAAAAGTTTTGGGCTGATATTACAGAATATTACATTATTATTACAGAATATTGCAGAATTGAGAATATCATGTAGGGAAAGTCCAGGCTTCATAAATGTAGGGAATGGCTTTTCAAGCCTTTATATTTATGTAGGCCTTCTACTGACTTTTAAATCCAAGGAAGTAGCAAAAATGTCCTTAAATAAAAACTGTCAGTAATGTCTGATGATTGCAGGCTGTTTTATTCATTTTTATATAGATATATATATAAAGTCATTATGAGAACCTTATTTTTAGTTACATTAATGTCCCTCTATACTTCCTAGCTATTTACATGTACTTTCCCAGGGTATAAATTATAGTGGAAAAGCATAAATGAAATCCAGACTCCATGAGGATAAGCAGAATAAACTTAACAGCTGTATTAACTGATAAATTTTTGTTACACTTGAGCATTGCCTTTCTCTTTTTTCTTTAATTTTGAAGACCACACTCAAGAGGGCACAGCTAGAGAATATTTTGTGCAGCCTGGGTGGGATTTCCTTGCTTGCCTCTCCTCCAAAGGCACATCTCTTTCTTGAGAAAATAACTCCTGCTTCATCTACATATTAATTTCACAGATATTCAGAAGAAGCACTTAGGCTACAGACTCTAATGTAGGGAACGGATGAAACATGATGCTCTGCTCTATCACACATGTTGTTCCAGAGAAGCAAGTGGCAATAATATTAAAAAATCAGTTTTGATTGAAACAGAACATTGATTGACTGATCTAAATTCAATCTTTGGAAAGTTGATAAAGCCAAGGTTTATAAGTTTAGTCACTTTCTGGAAACTGACTTCACATGTTTGCATTGAATGTAATAATATAAGTAAGTTTAAGTAAATATTCTATTAAATAATGTGACAAAAAGATTGAGCCTTGTAAGCTGTTGGTTTGACTTGGTGAACTTAGAGGTCTTTTCCAACCTTAATGATTCTATGAAAAAGAGAACTATATAGGGTAACTAGCATTAAACCAACTGGAAGTATATTTTCATGCTTTTATATACTTTGCAAAGCATGTATACAGTGTGATACATACCATCTCAGATGCTGTTTTCACTCTTTGATACTTTCTATATTAGACTGTGTGATCTGGGAGGCGTAAAAGAACACACTGCTTCCTCTCAGAATGAAAAGCCAATGCACATCGTTCCAAAGGTCTGTGCGCCATTTCCATGAAAGAAGCTCACTAAATAAAAACGATTCTAATTAAAAAGGCATTTTCCTGGGCCGCTGTCACTCGGAGAACTCCGAGGCTGCCCAGCTGGGGCTGCTGCTGCCCTTTGGCGCTGCCTGAAGCAGCCTCCCCACGGTTCCATCCCAGGCGCTCCCGAGGAAGCCCTCCAGAAACACGGCTCTGGAACCACGGCACGCAGCTCCGCCCGAGCTGATGGGTGCCAGCCGTGCCCGGCTGCCTCACGCGGTGGCACAGCCGCCGTGTGCCCGCTGCGGTGCCGGTGCCGGTGCCGGTGCCGGTGCCGGTGCCGGTGCCAGCGCGGCCCCGGGCGCTCCGGGCCCCTCACCGCAGGCAGGCAGCGCTGCCACGGGGCACACAGCCACCGGGCTTCGTGCCTCTTCAAAAACCTGCTCGGAGCACGGGCAGCATTCAAAAAAGAAAAAGACAAAAGACAGTTCCCGCCCATACATTTTGAATTTTGACAAGAACATACTGTAGAATCGCTGCTGTACGCAAAGCCTGCCGCTGCTCGGCTGCCCCATGCCCAGCACAGCTCCCCGTGCAAACCACTGCTCTCAGCGGGCACAGTGCCCCTCTGCACTGCACACACCTGACTAGGGGCTCTCAGTTTACAACCAGCCCGCCGTAAACTGGATTACTAAACCCATAATCCTCCATCCGAATAAGTGCTCTCATTTAAAAAAGTGCAGTGTTCAGTGCAGATTGTTCAGCAGGGGAAGTGCTCCAGAAAAAAGTGTATTTATATGTAAACCTGCTATTTTTGAAAGTAGAAAAACAACATATAGGATTTTTTCTTTTGCGAGTTTTGTTGGGAAAAAAAAAGAAACACAACTTCTGAGGGACAAAATCTAGTGTTTGGTGAGACCTTAGAAACAAAATGTTTTTGTTTAAAAAATTCCTTAACTCATTCTGTTGACCAGTTTGGATAATAAAATGATTTATTTAAAGGTTCAAGAATAAGTTTAGAGAGAAAAAACTGATAGTTTAGTGCGTGCCGTAGGATGCTGGATAGCATAGCAGACAATTAACAGTTTGCTGAAATGGTTACCCTCCACTCTTCTGCTAATCACAGCCACAGTGGTTTAAGCCACTACGTTTATACAAAATAATTAAAATGTACATCTTCACAGAGAACTGTTGCATAGTTTTAATATTAATTTAACAAATGTAATCCCTATGAATGAGGCTTATCACTGAAATAGCAACAGGACTTTTGGGGTGTTGCTAAGCAGTATTGTAATTACAGGGATTGGCTATAAACTGCACTTGTGAGGAGAGGCTCATGAAAATGCATCAACCATTCATACCCTGCATACTCCCCTAGTCCCTGTAGGGTACCAGCTTCTTCCTGCAAAGATTCATCTCAATTTCCACAGAAGGAGAAAAGATTGTAAAATCAATGAAATCATTATGGTTGCAGCTAATCTATTTTAAAGAAATCCTTGTAAGCAATGTGCATTATTAACACAATGAGATGGGTCTGTGCTCACGAGCTGTGCTGCCAGTCAGTTTCCCAGACACCAAGAGAAGCACACATACCCTCTGGTCTGCAAGTGTCTGACAAGTGTTTACATGTTAACATTCATTAGGAGATTCGGTCAAGCAATTCACATTTGATTAATTGATTATCCCATGGTGACAGTTCATTTTTTGAGATGTCTGCCAACCTGGGAAGGAGCAGGACAGCCAGACCAATGACAAAAGACATTGATAGACAAACACTGAGCTTACTGAACAGCTGCTGGAGTGGCAGACCAGCATCTACAGAGTTTAATCAATGCCTCAAAGACATGGCAACGCTATAAAGATTGTTTATTTCTTTTCTGTGCATTTATGAATTGTTAATGCAATCAATACATATTAGCTTCATTTGTTGTTTGGTAAAATGTAACATGAATTTTCCAAGTTAAGAGTTGCCTTAATATCAGGTTTTATACGGTGAAATTTATGAATCCTTGCAGTTTTATGAGGTTTAGTGATGCCTAGAAAGCCAAGCGTAATTTCTGACTTTGTTTATTCCAGCATTACAGAATTAGTAAGAGTAGACATTGCTGGGCTCATTGAATAAATTAATTTCCTGGGCAATGTGTGCATTTTGAATTTTCTTGAATTAAGTCAGAAAAAGTGGATGTGTCAGCAGAAGCTAGTAAATAGCAACTGTACTGCAAGGGGATTTCAAGCTAGAGCAGTGCAAGGGAGAAGCTGTAAACCAGAGTAAATCACTCACAGACAGTACATGTGTTGGAACAGATCATCCCCTGCTTAAATGGTACTGGAGTCCATTGAATTACCTAATAGACAAGTTTGGCCCAATATTAATCTGCAGCAGATGTTTGACTAATTAATTATTTGAAAGAGCTTGAGTGTATTGTGATATATTGCCTGATACTGCAGTGTACTGCTTTCAGAGCTTGTTTTTTGTCTTATGCAGTAGAAACAAAAATGCAGAAGTCATGTGTGAGTTTTCAGAATGATCACTTGGTCTTGGAATATAAGAAAAGAAGAATTCCAAATCATTAAATTATTGCAGCTTGCAAGTAAAATCAGAACCAGACTGATCTGTGACCTAGCCATGGGCAGGTATTGTTTTGAGCTTTGATGAGACAAGCATTTAGAGAGCTGCTCTTCTCATATCACCCACCTCTATTCCTCTCCTTCCTCAGCATCTCCCTCCTTTCTCATTCTACACATAGGGTGACAGGGCAGGACTGTGCTGATGCTGCAAAGGTGGTTCTTTGGTGCTCTGGATCCCTTGTCACTGGGAAGCTGCCCAGGGAAGCTGCTGTAGCTCACCTCTTTCCTGATAGCCCTGCCTAAAGATATGAATTTGTTTTCCAAAAGTGAAGAGGAGTTATCACTGAATTCAGTTGCAATTTCCACAACCATTGCTGTTGTCATGAGAAGTCCAAGATTTCTTGAACTGATCCTGAAGCTTGATGACTTCAGGAACAGGCTGTAGGAAAGAGTCTACTCCATGCATCTCAGTTTTTGCATCACTGTGTCACACATTTCTGGGTGAACCCCTTAGTTTTTGGTCTTTGTCCCTCATCAAGTCCAAACCATGCAACCATCATGGGCTGCTCTGGGCATGACTGGGGTGCCACAAACAAATTCAGATGAACAAGGAGAGCAATCACACTGTGTGTCTTCTGAATTAAGTGATTGTCTGGGAGTCACAGAAGGAGAATTTTATGAAGAGAAATTAAAACATTGTGCTTCTTAGCCAATATAAAAGGAGTTCAGTAAGAAATATGAGTGCTCCTGGGTTAGGGCATAACCTGTGTGTTAGTGATGAGAATACTGAAGAACTTTTACCTGACAGCAGTTTATTCCAGAACAGACTACCTTGACTTTTCTTCTAAACCATTACATACTGCTTGGTGCTAAAGACAGGATATTTTAATGGATAGAAGGGCTGCTGATCTGAGCCACCAAGGCAATTCCTCTGCTCCTAATAACAGAGGCTGCTGTCATTTCAGTGACAATTAGCAAGCAAATCCTATTACAGGAATAAGATCACCTAATCCTCGATTCTGGTACAGGCTATTCACTAGGATAGCATTTTAATTATAAGACCTGTGCACAATACTTTGTGCAAAAAATCGAGGAAGTTCAGAAATTGTGTTAGATGACTTCACTCAAAAATGACAAGTTAGACATCTGGTATTTCGAAATTATTACTCCAACACTTTTACTTGGCATAACAACTTTTCTGTGCTGTTCAGAGTGGTAGTGGTAGGAGACCCAGCAAGGTCTGAGGTGTCACTAGGAGTTTTCCTCTTTGCTGCATTTTTAAACTTGTTTTCAAAGGTAGAAAGCAAGAAAAAGATACTTGGAAGGAGCCCACCATGTACATTCTTCACTTGGTGTTTGTATCCTTTCAAACTCGTTCCCTAGGTGCAGCAAAGAGAGAGAAGCATCACAGGAGTGAAGGCAGGAGCAGCTGACTGCACACAGGGCACTGAGCCCTGAACAGCCCAGCTCTGCTCCAAGAACCTGCTCTGGGTACTGCAAAACCCTTGGGTTTTGTCTTTCTTTCTAATGGGAGGAGGGCTAATTCCACCAAACAGGAAATCCAGCTAAAATATGGTGAATTCAGGGCAACCTGTACTTTCTGTTTACTTGAAGGATAGAACAATTCCCGTGAAGGAGGATATTAGAAGAATCTCTGTCACTCTTGCACAAGCTGTCTTTGGACATGTGCAGTTGCACAACGAACCTTTTGCTTTGCCCCCTATACCACTAACTAGATCTTCTCCAGGGGACTTTCTACTCTTCAGTATCTCATGTTTTGCAAAGTATTTAGCACTAGTATACATCTGCTAACATAGAGTTACCAGGAAGGGATGGATTGAGATATTTTTCTTGTTTGAGAAAACACCATCTAGCAGTCTATGTACAGACCTCGACCCTGTGAGCAGAAATCAGCCCCAAAAGCTGGGCCATCACTTTAAGACAGTGTAATGTTAATAAGGACTCTGCATATCAATGCATTTTAATTCATTATCATTTCTGTTTCACAGGGCTAGAGTAAGTGTTGTGGCTCTCTGTTCCCACGATACTCATGCTATTTCTGGCCTTTTATTGTACTTAATAGTTCTCTGGTTTAACTTCAATGTGAATTGGAGTCTCAGACTGCTGAAGGTGTCCTATCTTGGACTGATGTTCTTTCCAGTTAGCACAATTAAGTATCAGTTACAACAATGAAACAAAGCAATGAACAATCCTTAAAAATAATATTTTTATAATTTCTCACAAAAATCTATTCATTATTTTTAGCAACCTACATTACTCATTTCCCTTATTCTTCCCCAAAACTCAGAATAGACTTACTCAGTAGCTCTTTCAATTACAAGTATCGGTATTATGATTCTTTGTCATGCTTTGTATTTTGTTATCCTGAGACTCTAAATCTGTTCCTTTTCTCTTCCATGTTATCTTTAACATCTTTATAACAAAAGTGCTGCAAAAGCTATTGGAGAAAGATCAGTCTGTCTGACAACATCATTCTTTGCAGCCTGTAGATTTTGAAAAGAGGCCACCAGCTCTGCAAGATGAAGTAGCATTCTCTTTAACAAAGGAGGATAAGCATCAGAGGCATCTGGGGAAAACCTCTGATTCAAAGTGCTGCACTGTGAATATGAATTCTAAACAGTAATAAAAAAAAAGCAGAGTATCATGTTCAGTAAGCTGAGTTCAACTCTATTGAAGCAGGGGCTGCAGGAACAGATAAATTCTTGGGACACACTCAAAAGCAAGTCGAGAAAAGTTACTGTTCTCTCCAACAGTCTTTGAATCAGGTTTTCTAAATCTATTTTAAAAGTACATGGACCTCCACCTGCGTTGGAAGCCAACATAATCATGGAGCAAATTCACTATTTATGTGTATGAGTGGCTAAAGCAATCCAAGGAAGATGCACGTGCCCAGTGCACCAGGAGTTTGAAAGCAGAGGTGCCACTGGAACCTGCTGAGACTGATCCCTGCTGCTTTAGGGCCTTCCCACTCTAACATTCCCACAGAAATGCCTATAGGATTTCTGGATACTGTCCCAGTCTCACTCACTTCCATAGGGGCTTGCACTGTTGTCTGGGCAGAGGGACAGGGACTGAATGGAAGTACAGCTTAAAGGATGAGGTTGCATCAGCTGTAGCAGAGGGTACTTGCATCACTTCTGCATCACTTTTTGGGAAAGATGAATTTTAAAACAGACTAACCATTCTGAAGCTTTGGTTATTTCCCCAGATGTATCTTTCCGCTGTTTCAGACATAGAAAGAAATGTTACAAGAGATCTGAAGTATGTATGTTTGCAGGAGGGTTAAAATGTGGTTGCTGTCAGCAGTGGGAGTGTCTCTAACGTGATCTGTACACAGCACTGCTCACTGCTGGAGCCATGGATGAGCAGCACGGGGAACCACAGGCAGGGGAAGAGAGCTCTGCACCCTCAAAAGTTCCTGGAACAGTGACCAAGCAAATATGACTTCTGAAAAAGGCTGGGGCTGGGATTTTTCCCTGTAAACCTGAGTGAGGCAGCAAAAAGGGCCATTAAGCACAGGCACATTTACTGCTGACCAAGCTTCTGCACTGGCCCAGTGAGGAAATCAACTTTCCAGCTGGGTGGTTATTTGTATCTGGTGTGGAACACTCCTAATATGCTTTACTTCAATCTTCTTTTGGAGAGATTATTTCTGGTTTGTAGTTCAAACCAAATGCATGGCTTTAGATGCATTTCTGGTTACTATACCCTTTAAACTGTCGCTTCAACATCCATTAAATCTGTGAGCTCCTAAAATTATTGTGTGTCCATACAGACATCTTTCTATTGAGGTTTCCTAGGTGTAAGCTTACTTTTTTTCCCTTTGTTTGGAACCTTTTGTTACCTTAAAAGCAATCCAGGGACTTGAAAATGTAGTGTAGAATGGTTCCTACATTTTTTGCATACCCTGACCTGGCCACCCTTCCTTGGAGGCTCCAAGCCATGGGGGTCTGTTTTCAGCTCCTCCTCGTGCTGGGAAGCAGTGTAATTATCAGCAAAACAACCTGTGGATTGTCCCATTCTGTGTCTAAAAAACCTGCCTGGCCACCTGTACCTGGGTTCCCATTTCCCATTTTCCAGGTAAGACACAGCTGTGGAGAAGATGGACATAAAATCCAAATGCAGCTGTGCATTCAAGGAACCTTAGTTTTGTAAAATTCCTGACAAAGAATAGTTAAGCTTGCTAAATAAAAGAAATAGCAACAGATTCATGCAACTAGGCTATAAAAGCAGTCATTAGAGGCAACAGGTCTAATAAATGCTTTGTTTAGGGAGCAAAGCCACAGCCAGAAAGCAGAATTGCCTTTTCCCATCGTGAGCCTCTAACACCATGCACCTTCCTCATGGAGAAGGATTTGGCAAATACTTTGCTTCTATCAAGACCAGAGTTCTGTGCTTGCTTCGGGTTCCACTCAATGACTACAAGAAGATGGTTTGCCTTGCTAATTGTAGCTGCTATTGTAGCAAATAGGGTTTCTCTTGGAATATGAATAATCGGCCCTTCATTTGAATGTTTTAACAGCATCAGTGGTTGGTTGCTAAAAGAACAGAAACACAGAAACATTTAATTACTGAATATTATAATATTCAGAATTTTTGAAATGCTGTCTCAGCAGTTCTTTGTGAAACATTTCATTTTAATCACATGACTATCTGTTAGTGGTGGCGTGAAAGATGTGATCAAAGTGGCTGAATGCTGTAAAAATGCCTGAAAATCCACACACCCTTCTGAACTCAGTAGGAGCCAACATTTGACTTGCACACCCTAATCTGAGTCATTTGAAATCTAATTAAGATTAAATTACAACAAAAATATACAAAGATCAAGGGACACAAGGATGCCTTCACTGTTTCAGGCAGGGACAGGCTGCAAAGAGCAGGTGTGGATGAGGGAGGTGAAGGATGGCAGTGTGCTGGGAAGGAGATGGGGGCAGCTCAGTGCTGCTCCCCAGGCCACCTCACAGGGGATGTTTTAATGTCTGAGTTTCTTTCCCTACACAAAAATAGAAATAACTTAAAACCAGAGCAAGGCTGGTGCTGCAGAACTCTTCCCAAAGGCCCCAGTAAAGAGGGCAGCTGGCAGCTGTGTGTGCTGAGAGTGCTGCTGCTGATCTGCTCAGGATCATTTAGGGCACAAAGGAAAGCCTCCACACTTGGAAGGGAGTCTGGTGATGGCACATCCAAGCCTGATGTGAAGGGTAAATCAAGTACATTTCAGCCTTTGAAGCTGGAGGGGGCAAACAGGAAAATTCCCTTCTCTGTGCGGTAGGTTTCAGATTTCTAATCTGTGATTTCATGGAGGAAAAATTGTGGGACTGAATTTCTTTTAGGAATGGTGTCCTTGGCTTATTAATTCACTTTATGAGTTGTCCAGTTTGGGGGGAAGGGCTGCATTTGTGTGTGGGTTGTATTATTGTAGGAAATGTCTTACTTAATTATTATCTACTGAAACATCACCTAGGAGATACTCTTTCTCTGACATGCAGCTTGATACTTCATGCAGAAAGAGGTAACTCTTCCAGAGTTCATTAAATTCTGTTGTGGTGAACTTATCTCCACTGGGTCGCAATTAAGAAGTGAAGCCACTGCCTTTAGAGGAAAAGACTGAGAATAATCAGAATATACTGAATATATAATTTGATCTCTGGAAATAAGCAAGAGGAAAAATACGGTGAGCAAACGTGTAGACATTAAGAATGTATTATGTTCCAAAGATTTGTATATGGAAGTATAATATAATTATATCATTACTGTTCCTTAGAAATATTTAGTGCTTTAAAAATTCCAGGTGTTCTTTCTAAGTCTGTTAACTACTGTAAAGTAAATGTAGTAAATGTACATTTTCCTTCCTACTTCCCTTGTCTCCACTGTGGCAACCCGGGAACTTCAGTCACACTGATTCTGGGCCCATTGCCTATTAACATGCATTATAAAACTGCAGTGAATTTTGTGTTATATTCTTACTTAATTAAAAATTTTCATTTTAATAATATTTTTTTCCTTTAAAAAATGTTAAAGTATCTAGCAGAACTAGTCTCTCTGTATGTTTTCTGAAAAATCCCCACAAAGCTCCTTTCATTAGATAATTTCAAATGTGAAGGACAGAAAAGGAAGTTGTCTCAGCTGATGTTTCTCAGACCTCCTTGGCCACCATTTTTCTGCTGCACACATCTTTTTTTCCCCTGTTCTTCTTCCACGTACAGAAGAGAGATACGGGAGAGATCACACACCTTTTGTTCTTAACACTGTTCTTACAATGGTTTGATAAGGTCTGTTCATTTTGTTTTTCTCCTGCAAAATAGAAATCATACCAAGGAGCTTTCTGCAGGTACTGGTGACATACACCTCTGGACCATGGAGAGATGTGGCTCATCTACCATGCAGCACTGAACACCTACCTCACAGCGCAGAGGTGTTAAATAACACCTGACTTGCTACATTCTTGAGCAACTTAATTCCCTTCACTAGTAGGAGAATGAGCAGCTCATAAATGCAGAATAATGGGAATTTTAATTATGTAATGATTTGATGATGCCTCCTGTTTACAAGGAAATAGTGTCTCTTGAGCTGAATGAAGGGGAGGGGCAGGTTTCAATTTACCAGCTCAGAGAAAAGCAGCCGGTTCGTTTCCACTGTTAGCATTGGCTGTCCCCAGTATCCAAGGGAACTCGGTGGCTGAGGTGCTGATGTTTGTTTTGAGCACGTGAATGGTATCCCAGCTCTAAGTTCTCCACACAGTCTTTAGGATGAGTTTTAAACAATTACAGTGAACTACATTAAAGTCTCAACAAGGATCGAATTGCTTTGTTATGGCATCAAATTCCTGGTCCCTACCTGCAGATGGGTATATTTTCTTTTGTGACCATTTGAATACACACCTTCTCATTTGTTTACAGGGGAGTAGTGAGCAGAGTTTGTTTTGCTGTATAAGATAAGCATCATTATGTTTTCCTGAGCAGCTGCACACACAATTAGGAGGGCCCAATTAAAGCATTCCATTCACACAGAGCGGCAGTGACTGCTGTCTGTAATTCCTCCCGTGGTTTGACTTAGGGGTATTAAGTTGTGCAAGACTTCATTAACAAATGAAGTCAAGTCAAACAAGTCAAGAAAAAAATGCAACAAGCTGGAAACTGGTATGTAGGACCTTGGTCCATGTGAACTAGCTACAGCTTGAGAAAAGGAGTCTCTCCTCCCACCCCTCTCAAGTAGCCACTAGGCAAGTGACCAGTTTCCACTGTTTAGGCTCGTGCTTTCTGTCCTCCTGGCCACAATAAGGACTTGTGTATGTCCTCTGCTTCCATATCAGCCACTCTGACTGCAGTGGGTGCAGGCCATCCAAAGGCTTCTGTAAATTCAAGCCTAAAGTAATTTTAAAGCCAGTATACCCTTGTTTGTCCCAAGCGTTATCTGCACCATCATTACAGGAAGCTCAGCGCTGCCAAATGGGAGGAGAAAGGTAAATGAATTAGAACACAAAAGGAACAGGGCAGTAGAGCACTGGGGCCTTCTTGAAGGATGAGGAATTTCACTCCCACCCTGCCTTTTTTCCCTCCTGAGGCTGTTCAGTACCAATTGCTCCAGAGCGGGACTCGGTGTCCCTGCCTTCTGCCAGCTCTGTGTAACTGTGGGCACGCACATCCTCGGTGGCACAGCGGGTTTTGCTTTCATATTTAGGGATACCCAAAGTATGTCAACACAGATTTCTTGGCTAATCTGCCACAAAGAGCAAAACATCAGACATACAGTCCCTGTCAAGAGTTGTGTGAGAAAATGTGTGGTTTCCAACCAAGCACAGAAGACCCAAAAGACTCAATTTCAGTAGATATGGAGAGTGATTCTAAAGAAAAGAGGGAAAGAGCATCTCTGAATTGCCCTGATGTGCAGAAATGGCAGTGCAGGAAGGGCCTGGCAGGAGCATTTTGACCCTTAATCACCACATAGGTCTTCTGAAGTGGCTGAGACCAAAAAGTGACAAAGCTGGGCCTTAATTCCACAAGATGCAGAATATTCTGACCCTTGAGGCATTGGAGCAGAGTTAGCAACTGAACCACTCAGTTGATAGGGAAGTGCTTTATTGCACTATTGCTATTAGATTGTGTCTTATAGGAGAGGGCCTCTACAAAATAAGATTAAAATCAATAAACCACCTTGTGTATATCAAGCAGTGACAGATCTCAAACCAGTCATTTATTTTCAAAAATAGATATTTTGTTTGGACAAAATTATAAAGATGTCCCCAAGAAGCTGATCTTGTGTAGGGCCTACACAAGATCAATTACTTTGTTTTTTTGCTCTCTTGACTGGTGCTAAAGCAGTAAACTGGCAGTTTTGATGTGATACACAAAGAAAGCCATAATAGGGAAGAAAGCCACCTTTAATTTCAAGCTCCACTAGAATTATGAAAGGAAAATTAATGTTTACTAAATGAAAAAGGATGATATTGCTGGAGAGAGGAAGTTTTGGTTAGCTTCTAAGGGAATATTAATAACTTTCAGTAATGGAAACATACATTATAAAACATGTTTAAAATGGCATAAACTGCAGAAAATACAGGAAGTATTTTAAACTGACTTCATCTCCTCAATATGTTACTATGTTTTAAAAATCGTGCAAATTGAATGACAGCTGACATATGGAAGGAGGCTTTCTAGTGCAGACACATTTTCTATGGTAAATTAAATACAGTCATATTTAGAATAAATGTTTTGAGGTGAAATTAAAGTCTGCTGAACAACTTTTGCACATTTTTGTAATGCTTCTGCAAATTTCCAGGGGAATCTTAGATGCATCCAGGCTTATTCCCTGGGAATATACTATCAGAAAGCTGCCATTCTGAGAGTCCTCTGACATGGTGCAGCTGATTTTTGCCCGTGATATGCTGCCAAGCACCATAAATGAATGCAGCTCAGAGATGGCAGGTTGCTTTTTATTTTGCCAGACAAAACAACAAAGTGTCAACCTCTGACAGTTTTTATAACTAAGCTTTAAAGGAAATATCAAACCTTCTTTTTTTTTTTAACCAGTCAGAGAAGAAATGCTCACAGAAAGAGAAAGGATAGGGAAATTTGTGGAAGTGAAAGCTGTCCTATGGGAGTGAGTCAGCACTATATCACTCTGGTTTTATACTGATAAATACATTTGGGATTGGGTGACATGGTCTTTATGCCATCAAATAAATGGGCAGTGGATCTGGTTCAGTCATCTAATGTGTGTGCACCACTGCAGTGGGATTGAAACTGCTACAGGTAGTGCACTGGATTTGGTGATAATATCATGGTTAATATGGTTTGGTCTTTTGTCGTGGTATCTAAAAGTCCCTAGGTACCTTGAATCCTCTGCAGAGAATTCCCTTATAAGAGGAAATGGAAACAATGAATGGGTGAATTGGCTGATATAACACAATACAGCACAATCTATGAGCAGCAGGGCAAGACAGGAACAACACAGCAGCTTTGGATCCCAGTTCCATGGCCTTAACACCTCAGTGCTGTGACTCCTGTGAAAAATTGCTGATGGTTGACAGGAAATACTGGCCAAACAAATGCTGGGCTGCCATGCTATAGCATAAGAGCTTTAGTTGCTTTACTAGGCTTTAGGCTCAAAAATGTTAACAGAAACTAAAAAAAAAGAAAGAAAAAGAAAAAAAAAAGGGGGGGGGAAGTGATGCCTTCTCAGTACCATGTAATAAATAAATGCTGCATTTTTTATAAGACTGCCAAGAATATGGCATAGTCATGAAAGCAGGGAGAAGGTTGTGGGAGACAATCTCTCTGTAGTACACTGGTGATAAAACAGCTTATTTGTTATTGCTTTCTACACTGGACTACATTTCTTTTGAGCAGATTTGCACTGGCAGAGTGGTGTAGGGTTTTCTTCGAAACCATCTGGCCAGTGTTTCATCCCTTATAGCAGTAGGCTGATGAAGTCATTGCTAGCACTCCTTTCCAATGTAAAAAACAACCAGGTTCACATTCACAGTCTAAACCACAACCATTTCAAGCAGTAGAAAAGGGAATATCATACTCATAAGACCCTACTAAATGTCTTGCCTTGGCAGACAAGGAAATAGATTTTTCTCTTTTAGTCCCAGTAGCTGCAGACCATTGTGAACCAGTCTGCAGGGAAGTTCTTCGTTTGAGGAAGTTCAGTTTAAAAAGACTCAGAGTATGTGACTGCAGAAAGTTCAACCACCCTTGAGATGGCAGAACTACCCTCAGACACATAACAGATGTTTCTTCTGCCTCAAAAGAGCACCAGCAAGCCACCTCACCTCTGCTACATCACCAGATTCTTCACTCATCATTTCTGCTGATACTGTCAGCTGAGAAGCAGATTAAATGGCTTCTAGCTTATAAAGAGTAGTAAGTTCCAAATGGCAGGAAAATTACTTCTGAAATTATACAATGCTAGTTCATTTTCAACTGTTTTTATACAAAATTTCCATTCTGGCAAACAAACGGTGCACTGTGCACTGGGACAGCATTATGGAAATGTATAGGGAGAATGGAGATGTGCACAGGAGGGTAGTTTGTGAGTAACAAGGTGTGTGTGCTCTGAATAAGTAACTTTCAGTATAGCTGTAGTACTGGTATTTGCTCTAGGGCTGCTGCAGGATTTGCTGCGGCTCCCTTGTGCTGTCAGGGACAGCAGCATCCCTGTGCCAGCTCTTCCCTGCATCTCCCCTCCCTCCCTCTCCTCCCCATCACACCCTCAGTAAAGCAGAAAATAAAGAGGATGATAGAATAATGTTTGAAACTGGTCAGTGAGGTAAGATGGCAATCACTGCAAAATCTCAGTCAGACGAGTCTCAGGCTTGGTTATATGCATATCTGACTTTCAAATTCTGATACAGTCAGAGTGCAAAGCCATTCTGTGTTTTCACCCTTTAGGAGCTTTTACAATATGGATCCTTTGAGATCTATTTTCCACCTTTTTGCAGTTTCCAGAGGAGCATGTGACCATATAAATTCATCTTAAAAGTTCTCACTGAAAACTCTTTACGATTTTTGAATTCGGTAACCATGTGATAAAAATGTGATAATTTCTTTTCCCCCACAGACTTATGTAGAAGATTACCAATACTTTCTCTAGTTTTTATGTGGCAAAATCTCCTATTAGAAAAGTCTATGCCATTTTAAAATAGCCATCTCTTCTGACTACAGTGCATAGAGCACACAGTCTCAAGTACCCTGTTCAGCTCTGGGGATTGTAGCAGAGCTATTTACCATGTCCCTGGTGCCACGTGGAAGCAGTGCTCAGGTCCCTCCTGGTGCTCAGGTCCCTCCTGGTGCTCAGGAGCTCACCCCACCACCTGCTATTCATTACCACAGCCCAGGGACTGGCTAGTCTGTGGCTCAGAAGTTTATGTGGTGTTTGAAATCCACTTGAGATCTGCCAGGATATGCTGTGCCCTTTGACTCTTCTCTCAGTGTTGTAGGTGCAAGTTGCTCTCTCCTGTGCTGCCCAAAGGCAGCTCTCACAGCCCATGCTCTCAGGGATCTCATGAACTGCTGTGGCCATGGGCAAGGCTGGGAAAGGCTCACTAGCCCTGCTGACTCTCTCACTGCAGACCCCAACACAGAGGGAACACACTCTATGATGAAGAAGCCTCCTGCTACCACAGGCAGGACAGGACTCTTCTCTTTTGTGGTTTTGCTGCCTTTTTCCCAACCTGGAAATGAAACTCTAGATAATTTTAGTAAGGAGGTAATATAAAAGAGGATCTTTATTTGAAGGTCTTTGGGAGCAGTTATGGAAAGATGCCCATAAAAGCCCAGCCCCACAAGGGGTGAGTACATTTTATAGGTTTTAGGAAATTAGCATAATTGATAAAAAGCACCAATTAAGAGGACAAGTGGTGATGCAATTCCTCCCCAGGTCAGGCCCCTTCTCTGGAGTCCCCCCCCTCAGCACTGGCTGTACTTTGTCCATGGGAATGGATCTCCAAGAGTTGTTCTCAGCCTTGGTTCCCAGGAAGAACCAAGACAGCACAGGGGCTGTGTGCCCCCCGAGGCCTGGAGCTCTGGAATTTGTTTTGTCTTTCTGCCTAGGGAAAGGCCATGGAAACTTACTGGGAAAACCAGCTACTAGTACAATAGGCTACAGAGCTACAAATATATGTGCCAAGAACACAGAGGACATATAAGAGAAAAAAAAGGTAAAACCCAGACCGGCATCAGTCCAGGACCAACACAGTGGTGGAGTGGCTAACTATTTTGTTACTGTTAAGTTTTTTTTTTTTTAATGATTAATACCTTGTCACAGAAAGGAGATTTATGCATTAGCATTAGGATGGGGATAGGTATTAAATTTTTCTTGTGCACCATGTGCAAATGTGCTTGTCTTAAATCCTTTAGTGTGTCTGTTTAAGAATAACAGTATGATTATTGCAGAAGGAAGGTTTTATATCATGAAATCATAGAGCTGTAAAATGATTTAGGGTGGAAGGGAACCTTGAAGATCATCCAGTTCCAACTCCACTGCCCTGGGCCAGGGACAGCTTTCACTAGTTCAGGCTGTTCAAAGCCTCATCCATTCTGGGCTGGAATACTTCCAGGGATGGAGCAGCAACAGATTCTCTGAGCAACCTGTGCCAGTGCCTCACAGGGAAGAACTTCTTCCTTGCACCTGATCCAAGTCCACTCTCTTTCAGTTTAAAAGCCGTTCCTTCTTGTCCTTTTGTCCCAGGCCCTTGTCCCAAGTCCCTCTTCAGCTCTCTTGGAGCTGCTTTAGGCACTGGAAGGGGCTCTAAGGTCTTCCTGGAGCCTTCTCTTCTGCAGTGGAGCACCCTCAGCTCTCCCAAGCTGGCTGCAGGGGGGCTCCAGTATCCTGCAGTATCTCTGTGGCCTCCTCTGGACTGTCTCCAGCAGCTCCACATCCTTCTTGTGCTGGGGACCCCAGAGCTCTGCAGGTGAGGTCTCACCTGGGCAGGGCAGAGGGGCAGAATCACCTTCCTTGACGTGCTGCCAACACCGATGTCCTGCCCAGGACAGGGCTGGCTTTCTGGGTTGCCAGTGCACACGTGCAGGTCCTGTTGAGCTTCTCAGCCACCAAGACCTCCAAGTCCTTCCCCTGCTCTCAATTCATTCTCTGCCCAGCCTGAATTTGTGCTCAGATGCATGTGCAGGGGGCATACATAATGATACAGGAAGAATTATTACAATAGCATTGTGTTCCTCTATGGGGTATGACTATCACTCATACCACTGCTCCGTTTTTATCCTGAGCTCCCCCTAGTTAGAACACTCCTCATACATGCCAAAAAACAAGTGTCCTAAGTGAAGTTATTGTCTCTCCAATGACCACAGGAAAATCTACTGTATTTAATATATTGCTTTGGGAAATCTGTTCTGCCCACCCCAAATGGTTGTCTGTCTTAAATATATCTGCTCAGAGTGATGTGTGTTATATAAATAAAACTACACAGACAGCATGTTTGTCAATCAGCAAAAAAGGCCCTACACTCGCTATCCCAGGCACATGTACCCCATAAGCATTGGTTTCCAACAGATAAATGTAATCAAGGTTTATATGCTCACAGAAGCCAACAGGATGGGATTTTTCACTTGAAAGATCAGAAGAAAATTGTAACTAATGTTGTGGAAAATTACTTTGATATTGCTTTCTCAGTACAGCATCACAATTAGGTAGCAATGTGAAGCACAGGGAAAGAATAAATGAATAGTAACAAATCAACACAAACAGCTACTGTCAGGAGCACTTTGCTCAGTGAAAGTAATGTAAGCATTACTTAAAGTTTTATGACTGTGGATTTTACACTGGTTTAAGTAGTACATCAAGGTCTCACTGTCATGCTTGCTAGGACTAAAAGAATCAAGAACAATTTCCGAAACAGACAGATGAAACTGAAGTACCAAAGTATTTTTTATTAAACTTGTTTCATAAGTTGTTCTATCCTAAATTAAAGATGACTGAACATACTAACAATGAAAAATGTCCTTTTGGACAATGCAAAGGCTCCTATGCTGCTTTTTGGTGGAAAATGAGTCTCACCAACTTCTCTCCAGCCCTTCTGATGAGATTCTAGCATCTGGCAAATGTGTTTTACTGCATAGGAAATACAAAAGCAAAGGATAATCCAGTAAAGCCTTTCCATGCAGAATCTGTTGTCCTAAGTAGCTTAATGATACGTGCATTTGTTCAATTCTCTCTCGAGAGCAACCAGGCAAGCAAATTATAGCAATATCCTATCTCCATTAGAACCAGGCCCCTTTATGGAGAAACACTCTGAGCAGAGAAAGGGAAGGATCCTTCTCAGCACTCCAAAAATGATGCCTGTGATTGGCAGATTTTCATAGGAGACTGTCTAGAAAGGAAACATCCCAACCTTTTTCCATTTTTTTTAATGAAATGAATGGAAATTTTTTCCTGTGTTCTTTAAGTCACCCACTATGTTTTAGTGATAACTAGTATCATTTTCAAAAGCAGTGGATATGAGCACTCTCTCAGTCCACTGGGAGTTCAAAGCACTTAACACACATGAAAATCAGCCAAACAGAAATAAAAGTAATTATAGTAAGCACCTTTTACTCAATGGTACAGTCTGGTCCCTATTAACATGAATAGTAATTGAATGTGAGAATTGAGGAATTGATTACACACCTTTGGCAGTAACAGCATTGTTGGCACGTTTGTCTTTTAGGTACCCACAGCAATTGAGCACATTACAGAGTGAGAATCCTTGCCAGGGGTAGGAGCTCTGTTCAAACTTGCTTTTATTGAAATATGCTTGGGTGTCCCCTTCTCCAGTTACACTGCTCTCAAAAATCACTTCCCAGTGTACTACAATCAGCAGTCAGCATTCAAGAGGTTTATGGCAGAGAACAGGTCAAGATGAGGGACTGACAATGAAAAAAATGGAAAAGAAATTGCACTGGTTTTGAGACCACACTAGGAAACCTTCTCTTTCAGGAGCAAATAGTTAACTTTTCAAGGTAAAGTTACACATTCTTAGATGCATTAGAGTACTGCCTGCATTTGCTGTCCATGCATCTTTCCCCCATGCCTAAACTACTGGCCTGTTTCAGTCAAATATGGCCAGTACCTCTGTTTTAACCTATAAATTCTTTTGTATCTAAGTGTACAAAAACAAATTGCAAAAGCATTGAAGGAACTAGTTAATTCCCTGTTTTGCACAACACTGAAGATTCATTACTCCTATGGTTTCAGCTGAGTGGCTGCTTTCAACATTGGTGTGTGTGCAGTTGGACTAAACAAACAGCATATTAAAGTACAGATTGTTTAGTGACATGGAAACAAGCACTTAACAAACCTGGACACAGAAATTAGCAATTAATGTAATTATTTAAGAGTTCTCTGTGCTACAGTTCAGCTTCTTTAAAAATGTTAGCAATGATTTTAAACAGACACAGCTGTGTTCTCTGTATGATGAAGATGTCAAAGGAATAAACTTTTTATGAAGCCTTTGTTTAGTCAAGGGAAAATTTCAGTGCCTATAAAAGCAAACAGAAGGACCAAACCCCAGAACACAGTGGCATTATTCTGAACAAGAGTAACTGCACTGGCATTTGTCTAGGCTCTAAAGGAGCCTTCATTACAGCCGTAGTCAAAGGGGAAAGGACTGTAAGTAAATCAAGAGATCTTAGGTCCTTTCATACTTCTTTTGTGCCTCCCTTTAAAAGGAAACTACTATTCCAGCCCAGAATTTTCTAGTTCCCCCATCTCTATGGACTTTGTGGCTCTTCACAGTTTCAAGTTTGTAGGGCAGGAAGACGGCATGTATATGAATAATAGTTATGAAAGGTATCCTCTGTGAAATATGTAAAACTTGTTGAGAATATAAGTACAAAATATTGATCATGAAAGAGCAAGTGATTCAAATAGAAACAGAAAGGCTAACCTGGTGTCTGCTGATGAACTATTTCTTCTGGATCCTGCAGGTGAATGAAGACAACGAGCCCAACTGCTCCAAACAGCAAGATGAAGGAGAACATACATGTCAGCCTCATAATTACTGTTCTCAGATCAATCCAGTTCTGACCCAGGAAAAGAACTGCATGCGATCTCCAGGGCACTCTTCACTCATAGTCTTCGTCCTCTCATCTGGCAGTCTGGTGTAATATGTCTACAAGAAGTAAAAAAATCAAACCCCTAAAACTTAGCATAGAGGGCATTTATTTTTCCAATGCAGATTAGTAGATTTAAGTTCTCATTTAGACCAAATAACTGATTTCTGTAGTATCTCTTTTGTACAGTTAATTGCAATCATCCAGTCTATTTCTGTCCCATCAGTTTGCCTTTAATTTTATGACCTTTTTTTTAACATGTAGAAAGGACGATGTAGTATATAGTTAAAAACTGCATTTTGGGAAAAACAGTCATGCCATGACTGCAATTTTCAGAGAAATGCCTCTCAATAGTTTGCTTAGAATGTGTCACTTTTTATTTTTATTTCTCACTGATTAAACAATATGAAAATCATAAAGGGGAGATAATGTCTGGGGAACAATTAGGAAAGCTGTACCTTTGTGCCAAACACAGAACTGGCAGCTGCTGCTTCACCTCTGAGAAAAAACAGGCTCAAACAGACCACCACAGGTCACCCACTGAAGAGGCTCTGCAGGCAAACTGATTTCCAAGGGAAATCCTGGTCACAGTACTCAGAGCCCCTTTACTGGCTTGCAGTGAACATGAAGGAAGAGAGTGGGCAGCACACAGGAGTCTGTGCAGGAGCCATGGGCACGGCTGCCTCTCCTCCCCTGGGAGCTCCCAGACAGGTTCTGGGTCTGTTCTGCAAATCCTTGCTGCTGGCTCTGACATTTGCTGCAAGTGCAGTCCCAGAGCAGCCCTGGTCCCACGTGGGTCTGCTGTGTGTCTTTCTAAATCCCTCATTGAGCACAGCCCTGAGGCTTTAAGCCCATGAAAAGTTCTGCTGGAACCAGCCTCTGTCCTTATATGATACTAAGAAATGAAAAAGTGAAGGAATGGGAACCAGGGAGGAAAACTATTACCAGGGCCACATGTCTTTATTAATGAAAGTGAATGCTTCTGCCACAGAACTATGCTAATCTTGCATTTTTCAGTAACACAAGGAAAGGTGCAATAGAGCACAGTAGAACCGGTTCCCAAAATGTAACTGGATTTCTTAGTAGCAAATTATTGAACACAAGGGATCAGCTGGAGGTCAGCAACAGGTTGCAGGGGTAGCAATCATTTTGCTTTCTTCATATTTTTTACTGCAAATGTGACTTGCTCTAAAGGGAAGTTTTTGAAGCTGGTCTTCGTTTACAAAGGGGATTTTAAATACAGAAGGACTGTACAACATCAGTTTGCAGGAAGGATGGGTTGTGGAGAGGTGATGATTCAAAGTAGTTATGTCAGGAAAAGTCTTTAAAGATTTGTTCTTAATGTGCCTGGAATATTTGGTGTTGGGGCAACTTGTATGCTTTTCACGGTTTCCTTAGCAAGTTTTTAATTTTCTGTAGTGTACTGGGATTCTAAATTTCTAAAATGCAGGTGAAAGATGAAGTCATTCTGTGACTCTGACTGATAAGGTTATTAAGGTTATTATTTAGTGGCAACTATATTTATTCAGCATATAAAGCAGCCAGTGCTCCAGGCCAGGAACACTGGGGGCTGCTTGTATCTTAAATGAATGCAGAGCACTAAGTTCTCTCTATGCATAAGCAAATTTAGCTTTATCCTCTGTTCAAATTATGACAGACACTAATTGTGTATTTTTTTTTTCACCTTAAACCTTTCTCACACCTTTAAAAGTAAAACGAAAAGAAAATTTTGCTAAGTTTTTCAGCACAAGCAAAGCCAGGTTGTTATAAGTCCTTGTGCAGGTCTATCTTGTGCAAATGGACAAGATGTGTGAATCCAGTGACTCTAGTTGTGAATCTAGTATGGATGGACATTTGCATTTACTATTTACATTTACTACATATATTTACCATTAAAGGCCAAATGCTAATTCTAAAGCACCAGGGGAGTCAGATTAGCTTTCAAAGTCACTGTGTTCCAGTTCCAACCACTGCTGTTATGAGCAAACAGGGAACACAACCCACCCTCTCTCTAGTTCACTTCAGTATTTGTTTGGCTACATAGGCAGGGGTTTGGATAAATGGGCACTTCCAACCAAATCCAGTAGTGGCAGGGCCAGTACAACACCAAACTCACCATGATTTTGTAAATCTGTCCAGTCAGAGCTTTCTAAGAATTGCATTTGGTTTCCTAACATACAGGATTTCCTTTTTGTCACCTATTTATGCTCTCTGCATGCCTATGGGGAGGAGGAAGCTGCAAGAGGCACAAGGCAGGTTTCTTGGCCAAGGTTTTTCAGGAGAGCTGGAGGGCTCCCAGTCTCACAGCCCTGGGTGCTGCCCCTCCCTGCTGGGAATGCCCCCAGGCCAGGACACAGAGCTGGTGAGAAATGCAGAATCAGCCCCTGAGAGGGAGTAGCTGAAAAACATCCACTCCCAAATAGCAAGGGGTTTATATTTGCTTAGTGTTGAATTTTAAGGTCTTTTTTTAATGAATTACACTCTTGAGCAAATATGGGTTTCTAAAACAATTATTATTATTATTAGCTTAAAATGTGAAACCATTTTCCCTGGATTTGATTTGTTGAAATCTTTTTGGTTGAAGTAGAGGCAGCATCAAGAAAGAAGATCCCTAGCCAGGTTTTAATTAGTTCAAGAAACTCTACAACAGCAGTTTTTAACAGTTAGAGTGTTTACATTATTCCACATCCTATAGAATAACTGTGTCCAGGAATACAAAACCTTTTAGGTTAGACATTACAGCCTCTTCAGGACGCTTCTAGATATGGCAGTAACAAAGCTAGGTGAAAGCATATGTTTGAAAGAATAAAAGGCCACATGTACTTGCATAACTAAAGAAAGACTGCTGCTTGTTGCCTGTAGCCATTGCATGTTTCTGCAAGCAGTGAGCACGGGAGTCCGAGAAAGAAAGAGATCCTCTTTCCTCTCAACAAAATTACTACCTCTCAACAACACACAAATGTCAGAGATCTTTAAATTATGGGTCTAAGCTTTCCCCCTCCCTATTCTGCTGTAATTATTTTTCCAATCAGTTGACTTTAATTAACATGTTCTCTGTGAGCAGAGCTGTGAATGGCAGCAGCTGGTTTATAGATGCTGAGCATGTGCTTCCCAAGCCCTCCCAGGCTGGTCCTTGAGTTACAGGAGCAGAGGAACTCTGAAAGCAGTTAGCACTGACTGATAAATGTGAACAAAGTATTCTCATTAAGGAAACATTTGAAAATACCCTTTACACTCCAATCACATCATTTTAAAGATGGATGAGGAAAAAAACCTACAAAAACCCAAAGTGCAGCTTGACCTAACAGTTTCATCAGGCAGTACTTTCTCAGGCATGTGACAGATGCTTTCTGTGGGAGCTCTGGATTGCCCCATCCAGTGTCCCAGCATCCAGGGGGCAGGATTTGGATGAATCTATACCTTTCAACTTGCACTCTGCAGTCACACACTTTAATTGTGCTCCTCACAATGGGCAATAACATATTTTTATAATTCTTAGCATCACCTAGAGTGCAAGCAGGTAAGCTTGCAAGCAGCTTCCAATCTGAACTCCATTTTGAGCTGCCCTGAACCTATTAAACAGATGGAAAGAGGTTCATTAGAATATGCAATAATGAATTGAAACATCTAACTTTTAACTTATTCTTCCTTTTTACATTTCTATGGTGGATAAAACTCCTAGCTATCAATATCTGTTTTCCTAAGCTTTCCCATTACCATGGTATGTGACTGCCCTGCACTTGAAAGCAGCACAAGTAGGAGTGTGCATAGATAGTAATTAGCACTCAGCACTTTCCAGTTCAAAGACATTTATCAATCACCACTGTACTCCTATGAATTGTTAGCTAAGGAAGTATTAGCATCAGGTAGGAGAATGGGTGTTGGATCATTAATGAAAGACTGTTAAGGAAAAAGATGTACAGTTTTAGGTAAAAAAATTCCAA
Organism: Phainopepla nitens; assembly: GCA_013400175.1. Taxonomy (NCBI): domain Eukaryota; kingdom Metazoa; phylum Chordata; class Aves; order Passeriformes; family Bombycillidae; genus Phainopepla; species Phainopepla nitens. Next base: position 371,304 of record VXBQ01016386.1, read on the forward strand.
ATACGTTTGTGGAAAATACTTGGATTTTACAGCAAAACTTCCTGGCAGCAAATCTTTTCTTTACAAACACAAAAGCAGAACTAATTTCTCCCTGCTCCCAAGCAGTGTGGAAAGACCCCGCAAAGATTTATTTAAATCTTCTGAAAAAAGTGGCTCTGAAAGTGGTGCTATGTAGGTCTGCTTCTGGCAATCTCTGCCTGGAGGCCTAATGACCAAACACTTTCACTGTGAGCAGTTTGGTGTTATAATACTGGGTCAGTCCAAGAAAAACACCTCTGCTGTTTGATCCCTAGTCTGAGGGGGGTCAGCCAGGCTGCACTAGGGCTGGTGTCTGGTAACTCATGGCTATTTGTTCATCCAAGAGTGTTGCAGACATGACATTCTCTCCCTGTCTGCTGCTAATAAGTCAGTGTGAAGAACAGCATTGATGAGATACAGTCTAAGGGCATGGTGTAATCCTTAGGTAGAAACTCAGGATGGCCTTTGGTCCATCTAGAACTGGATCTTTCACTAATCATGCTGATGCATCAAAGGAAAGTAAAATAAAACCTTGCAGAGCAAAGTGGCAGGATAAGCTGTCCCTTTTGCTCCAGGAAAAGGCTTGCTATCTTCAGTTGAGGTCAGTGTGAGCATTGCATATCTAAGACTGTCTTAGAAAAATATGATATCATGGTATGCAGCTTTCACAGCACTGCCAACAACTCTTACCAAGAGCTTGGCCATCTGCAGAGAACAGGAGGGGCTGAGGATCCAAGGCTGCTCCAGCCCCTCATTTCTCTCTCTGGCTGCTCACCTGCAACCACCCTGCAGAACCCAAGCTGCCTGGCCCTGTTTGTAATTGTGCTGGTGTGCTGGGTGACCAGCCCAGCTAAATTAGCCTGAAGATGAAAGGCACTGTACCAAGATGAGAGCAAAAGAGGGTTTTTTCCTCTGTGGAACCAAGGGAAGGGAATGATCAAGCTGTGCCAGAGACTGTAAAGGTGCAGGGCACCTTTACACTCTCCCTTCCTGAGGCTTCACTGCAAGGTGCCAAGGCAGCTGCCAGTGAGTCAAGGAACACAGACTAATGCCAGCATCAGCATTACATGTTGCTGCCATATACATCAGCAAGTCAACAAAACATCCAAATTCTTTGCAAATCGCTAAACTATTTATCACTAAATTGGACAATTACAAATCACCTCTGAATGAATGTAAAGGCCTATTAAGGTAAACTTAATTTCTCATGCTGAGAAAGCTGAAAGTGAGAAAGCTGCTCTTCCTGCAGTTGAGAGCAGGCTGCTGCCTCAGAGCAGAGTAAGAGCCCGCTGTTTATTCAAAGGAGGCAGCAGGATGCAGGTGTCTTTTGGAATCAGGGATTCAGGAATCACACCCTGTGTGCTGTTGGATGACCAGCAGGTGGTGAGCAGCAGAGATCAGCCTGGGCACTCCAGTGGCTCTGGTTGTGCCAGCCCTGGGAGGCAAACTGGGGCATGCCTCTGGTGCTGTGGAACTCTGTGGAGGTACCACTGTCCAGGTTCTGTGTACAGAGAAACGTGGCAGTGCACGGGCACAGCCTCAGCAGTGTCTTACCCTTGATGGCCTGTCCCCAGCTACAGCCCACCCTGGTAGGATGGCCAGTTCAGAGAGACTTTTAATGCAGAAATGTTTTTCTAAGTCAAGATTTGCCTGACAGCAATAAAAACTGCATGTTAAATTTCAGCACTCCTGTAGTTGATCTGGGGAAGTTTAACTGGGAGCTGTTGGCAGCTGGGAGATGCGATGGGCTTTTTCTTCTATTGGGCTTTGTTTTGGGTGTCCTGAAAAGGCATCATAATGAAGCACTTACTTGCTGCATTATTAAGATAATTTTACTTGTGTAATATAGTTAGAGACTGGGATAGTGATACTGGGTAAATAGCGGAATTAAGAAAAAGGGAATATTATTACTACAAGGATATTGGAAAAAATTTACTATTATTACTGAAGTGATCTTTTCTAGATCCATTAGCTGTTTCTAGGAGGTGTGTGAAGAACAGCTACTTCTCACTCTGCAGCTGAGCCAAGCATGTGTTTCTTGCTTCAAAGCACTTACAGAGACAAAAGGCCTTCAAAGACAAGGTACTGAGTTTTCCCACCTCTTAAGTGTCCAGTCTGTTTCACCCCTGACATCTAGATCAGGCTTACCAGAACATTTATAGAAGCAAAAATTTGATTTATAAACATCATTCATATTCACCAGCAAAACTAACTTTTTATAGGGGTTTTACAAAAGCAGAGGTGGAGATACTAAAAGTCATATTATTCTGTATTTGTCAGCACTTCTTGGAAATAGGAAATGCAAAGGAATCCTAAGTATTATGCCCCAAATCCTCTAGCTTCTTTAGCATAGAAAGTAGGAAACTATTAATCCAATGCCTGCTTCCATTCATCAAATGTTCATCTTTGGATGCTGTATCCTCTATCACTATAATCAGGCTCATGTATCAGCAGAACAAAAACTTTGATTTTTCCTGAGATTTGGGAAGGATGAATTTGTTTCCAGATGACATGTCAAATCAAAACATTTTGTCTGGCTTATATCAACTTCATATATAATCATGTTCTTCTTTATGTAATAATGGAAAAGAAGTATTTTGGAGAAAGGTGAAATACTAACTTTAAAACTGAAACTGTTCAAAATATCCTGTTCCTGAAACATCTCCAAAACTCTCTTCTGAAAAGATTTGGATTCATATTTTCCCTTCCTGTGGGGAAAGGAATTAAACCTACTTTGACGAAATCAACAGAAGTTAAGGGTTTCTCCAGCTCTGAAATCCTTTTAAATCAGAAGTGAAACACTCGAGTGGAGAGGGGTGGCTCAGCCTGGTGTCCTCAGAACCAGGATGACCCCTCGCCCAGGGGGCTGCAGTGGGTCTCTCCCGAGCACTGCCAGATGCACGGAGCAGTTCAGCAGCTGGAATTCAGGAACGGAATGCACACCTGCCTGCTGTGACTCTCTGCAGCGCTACTTTACACTCCATTTCCCCAAGAACCACTTGCAGGGGCAGGAACTGGCACTCGGGTGAACTGAGCTTGGGACTAGCCCGAGGAGCTGACACCTCTTCCCCTGCTGCCTGAGCAGCCTCTCCTGCATCTCAGGGATCCTGGATGCACGTGCTGAGCTGACACCTCTGCTACCTGCCACTAGTGTGCATCAGCAGTGTGGCAGCGAATTAGGCAAAACTTACTGCCTATTAACAGCTCTATTATCCAGTCACTGGTGTCATTGCACGTCTTGGCTTTCAGCACCTCTTCCAATTATGCAAAATGGGGAATTCTTGCCAGGAGGAGATTCCTGAAAACTACAGGAGCCTCTTTTGCTCACCTATACATCAATCCATTTACCCAAAAGAGCGAGGAAAGGGGGGTAAGAGGCTTTCTCTTACTCTGGCAGAAACTTGTTTTGTCAGTATTGGTGGGTCCAGTTCTGCTCTCCCACATCCACCAGTGCTGTCCTTTGGACCCACATAGTGCTGGAAGGGGTATTAAAGCCATATAATGTGCCAAAGCCTGAATTTCAGCATAATTGCAGAAAGCTGTGTTATTTTTTTATGTAGCTGAAGTCAAGAGTGGTAATGTATGACTCCTTTTTCCCATTCCAAAACCCCTGGCAAATCTGCTAAAGCTCCTCCTCTCACTCCCATCACGTGTTGCAATAGGAAGCGGGCACTTCCACTTTCATCTACAATTTAAGACCAAAAGGGGCAGCCCTCAGTAAACAACCAAAATAATCCTTTCAAAGTCAAGAAGACTTCATTCCTATCTTTCTGGGTGCAAATTGTAGCAGGCATCATGTGTTACTGATCTCCTCAGTACTGCAGCGAGCCTTAGCAGGTCAACACACACCTCTTCAAGATCCTCGAGGGGTTATAATTCTATTCCTAAACTAAAACATAATCTCAAAAGCAGTTGCCTTTGAAATGAAAAAAAGGTTTTTTTTACTGTGTTTCAAATTACCATCTCACAGGAACTGCACAGTGACAGTGTAAACAGTGAGGGTCAATAATGAACTTGCCCAGCTTTCTTCCACACAATTTGCACGGCAGCCCAAGCTTTCCAGGCACTGCCTGGCAGCAGGATTTACAGGCATGTTATCCACATCCAATATTACATATAGAAATATGCTGTGTGGAGAGCACTGAACTCTTGTAAAATACAGCAGAGAAGTTCTGGTTATTCAGCTGCCCACTTGGTTCTCGTTACAGTCTGGTTTGAAACGCTTCCCTTGCCTCGATCTCTCTTCTATTTAAAGTAACTCTCACATCTTCAAAGGGTTTTTTAGATTATTGCACTGTCATGTAACAGTTACATGATATTATACTCTTCTTCAGTTGTCTTGCTTCATTTGTCTATTCCATAGGTTTCCTGGGTATTTCAAATAAATATGCTTTCTTTCAGAAGTTACAATGCACCTGGAATAAGTTGGATTTCCAGGGGTACCAAACAAGTGATTACCCCAGACATCCTTCCTTCTTTATGTCAGTATGAAGCAAATGTAAATTTGAATTTTTCCTTTATAAATTAATTTTTCTTTGCAGTTTTAAGCATGTTATGATAGGAAGAAAAGAAGACAAAACTTAAAGATGCTATGAACAGCTGATATATATGTATATATGTGTATGTGCCTATAAAAAATGAATATCTTCCCATCCACTGGGTAAAAGTTTCATTCCCATGGCACATCTCTTGATATCATGAGATTTTAAATCATTTTTACAGCAATAGTGGCTTTATGTATAGATATGTGTGGGGCCCCCTTGCTCAACATTATGGCTTAACTGTGCCATATGTAATACAGTTTGTGTAATACAGTGTGGAGGTTCGTGATTCCTCAATGGCATTCCTTTTTCTAAAGGTCAAAAGTATCTGAGGTGGAGAATCTGTGTCTGAGAGTCATAAGCAAGCAAAAAAAAAACAAAAGGGAAAACTGTGAAATGATCCCTATAACCTAGAAATTAAAAACCTTTGTTACCAGTGAGGGTAGTTTTAATTGTGCACTTGAGGAAACAAATATACCAAAATTTCTGCAAAAGCAGAAGGAAAACAAGCTCCTGACTCACACTGTGTGGGTTTGTGGAGCTGTTCTTCTACAGGAAGAACAAAATAGGCCTCCTAACCTTGAAATGGCACATTTTGCTGTGGCAGTGGAGAGGGTTCCTTTATTGACTCTAGCACCTTCTGTAACGGTGTACATTTGACTGTTCTCAGCTAATTCTGACTCTGAATCCTTCTAGCCATGATGAGTAATTTGCTTCTTATTGAAATTTGCTTTTCTCTAATCAGATTGTTGGATTAAATAAACCCAG